>JAPMOQ010042096.1:718810-742684 GCA_026543055.1 Argiope trifasciata | reverse complement strand
TTAGTATTTTCCATATAGATATGAAGTAACGTAAAGAAATATGAATAGTAAGAAAATTGGTCTAAATGAAATATATAGCACTATATATGTTATTTTTCATTCCGTTAAATAGGTTATATGATTAAAATATTCTTGATTTTTAGAAATATACTAATCAGTATTATTTCAAATGAAAAAAATCCAGTATATTTCGACTGAAACTGCAGAATTATGAAAAATTAAATATTAGTAGATTAATTTAAAATTTATTAGTAATATTAGTAGTATCTTAGAAAAACGTTTTTTGGCAGTGTCAAAGGAGATACTTCAGATAGATCTATCATAAGATAGACCCGGACTATTTCCGAAGTTGACTAGTTTAAAATGATACAATTGCTGATTGCCCTAAAATATCGACATTCATAATCTTGGTAAGATTTTGTGACAAAACGAAGACTTTCAAAAAAATTTCTAAGTGAGATGCTCAAGAATATTTCAGAAAATATAATAGCTTAGAGCCAAATAATTTTATAAAACATAGAATTCATAGGAAATAAAAATTAATACTTTTTCATTCATAGAAAACATAGAATTCATTCAAAAAATCTAAAATTAATACTTTTTTATTTTATTACATCGCGTTTACAGTTTTATTTTATTTACAAGCTAGTGAGCAAAAAAAGTACGAATGTCCAATCTTATTTTTTTGAACTTTTCAGTTCAATGAAAGTTTTAAAAAATCATCATTTTATTCTTTTAATGAAATTCATTTAAACTAATTTAGTAAATTTCAATGAAAACAATTATAAAGAAATGTTCTTATCAGAACACATATAATGTCACATATATTTCATAAATGTATTTAATGAAATACGTTTTTCAGAACCAAAAAAAAATGAATAATTGTTCGAGTTTTGAAAACAATGAAAAATGATGCACTCTCTTTCGATTCTTTATGAATAAATTGTTTTATATTCGAACAAAATATAATGTCTAATGAATTGTTCATAATAAGCTAAATGTCTTCTGCAATAAATATTTTAATACTTATATTGATTTTCTACTATTATATTATTTTTTTTCTAGTACTGAAAATGAAATGTTTGCTTCTTAATAACCAACTTTTGTAGAAATTAGTAATTTCAAATTTAATAAAGAAAAAATATATATATTGTAAAAAAAGAAAGTTTATTTGGGGATGTGAAATAAATTTAATACCTTGAGAGTAATCAGATGATAACTTTAACATTTTGTGGAAAACACTTACCCACTCTCATGATAAATACATTAGACAGATTGGTTGAATGCTTTCTGGAATTTAAATGTGCAATCATTTTGTTTTAAACAAATATCCTAACATTTTGGTCTTCTTAATAAATAGTCAATCTACTTAAAATCAAATTTTAGTTGAAAATTTGATTTTACTTTGATTCTGGATTAAAAGGTTTATCTATATATACATGAGGGGTGGTCCAAAAACATTTATAAGCAGCAGACATGGAAAATAAAAATTGTGGATGGGAATGCTGTTACCTAGAATGGAGACATACAGCGCTAGTTCCTTTTGACCTTTCATTCGAGCAGATAGTATTATTTTTAAGACCTGAACAGTTACAGTAATAGCAAGACGTTTAGAGAAGTGGTATCACACAGAGATGCGATCAATTAAGCGATTTCTATTGGCTAAGAATGTGTCCCCATCGAACATTCACTGATATATCGTTCAAGTGTAGGGAAGAGAAGCAATGAATAGACAACAGTATGGAAATAATGTTCGTTTGAATCAGGCAGACAATTTGTTGAAAACGTTTACATGGGAGGTCTGGAACCACTTCCTATACAGCCCCGATTTGGCTCCCAGTAACTATTTTCTTTTCCCGGCATTGAAGAGATACTTATTCAATACAAGATTTGCATCAGGTGCTCAAATAGGTGGCCAGAATTGACTCAATAGCCAGGGACTTGATTATTCCTCACACGGAATAAAAAAAATGATCCAGCAGTGTGACAAACGCCTCTACAAGTTTGGTGATTATTTACGGAAGTGAACACCTCATATGTATCTTAATTACCATTTATATTCTGTCTCTATTGTTAATGCATTTTTCCTTTGATTTGTAATCTTTTTTTTTTTCGATAATCCATCATATAGTATATAAGGAAATTAAAACAAAGAGTTAATTGGTTACAAAAAAGGCTATAATATTTATAATACATTTATTACATTATCTCTTTGTTTGATAATAATTTTAGTTCTTATTTGTTACATCTTAAAAGGGATTTTCCTAACTCCTTTCGTACATTTATTTTTAAAGGTAAAAAAAAATTAATAAAATTTCCGAAATGAGAAAGAAATGTCCTATAAGAAATAGAGAATTAAAAAACCCAATAACAGACATAATTAATGTGTGGTCGGTAAAAACCAGATTAACAAAATATAAATAGTTTCTGCTATGTAACAAATATATTCGTTTCACGGATTTTCATTAATTACTTAGAAGAAAGTTTTTTTCTGATAATTACTGTAATATTTTTTTTCTTCTGTTTTTTCTGAAAATCTCAAATTTTGCTTGTTATTTTAATTAGATCTGCTAACATGTTTAAAGTTTAATTCCCTTTTATATATTAAAAGAATTCTGAAGAACTTTTGGTGTTTTAGTATAATATCTGAAGAAAGAATGAGCAAAATGAATGTATTTGTTAAAATTTAAATTCAAATGATCACAATAAATAATGTGATGTATCAAGTTTCGTCTCACAGTAATTAATGTGAACTGATTTTTTGATCCATCATTAATTTAAATTATTATTCGGACATATTCACAAATTATGCTCGTGTTACAAATCTTAATTATATGATTACATTCATTTAAAAAGAGGAAAGGTTGGTTAAGTATTCAAATTAATTCAAATAAATCTAGCATGATGTGAAAGATCTAGTGCAATGTCGGACATTGCAAAGGAGATTTAATATTCTTGAACAAAGGAACTTAAATTGTTTGATCTTATGAAAATATGAATGAACAATGCTAGATCTACGTTTAAGACATTACCTCATTTTATGTTTCATAATATGAACCATATCTTTTCATTTCTACCTCATTTTAAGCAGCATGTGTTATAGAAATATCCGTTTCCCGACGACTTCCGAACAATGACTAACCTTTTGTTCCCGGAAATATGCAAATTTCTCACAGCATATTGGAGGAAAGAATCACACGCGAAATCAAACTTTTAAAAGATCCAAGCAAAGGTCTTTGAATGTTGCAGCAACTGCTACAAAGAAAATGAATCGCTTGCTTATTTAGATAATCAGGAAATTATTAGAATAAGGTTGGAAATTAGCGAATTTACACAACAGGAAACATTTATACAATAGATAGCATCGATTTTTGGTAACAGTATCTGTCTGTTGTGTTTACTTGGCTTTTAATGTATCATAAAATTAAATGGTTTGTGCTTAGTTGGTTTATTTTTAATCACAATAAATTTTAGCAATTTTTGCATCGATTAAAATATTTTAATGAATCCTGCCTTCCAATGAATACAGGGGAAATAATTTTTTTCTTTTTCAGTCAACTTTCAAATTTTAGAGAATTTATCTTGATTTTCAATCATGATATATAAGCATGAATTTTTATAGTATTATTTTTAAAATTTTTCTTTTACAAAATTAATAATACGCCATTTTTACTTTCCTTCAACAACAGTAAATTTTTAAGCTATCAGAATTCTTAATTGAAGAACAAAGTATTGTTACAGATTTCACCACCGGACTCATTTTTGTAAGTGTATGGCATGAGAACACAATCAACAGGCCTCAGTGAGGAACAACGATGACGTATATTTACATGAAGACAGGACAGCACAAAGACAAAAAATATATACAGCTCGGAAGAACACACAGCAATTACAGTAACCCACAAGTAGAAATCCAATAGTAGCAACATCTACAGCAAACAAAGCAACCAGATAAAATTCAACAGGAGATGGGATCTACAGTCTCTCCAGACGGCTGAATCAATCATCTGTCTCTTCTCGATTTAGCTGCTGATTACTTCACTCAACTGTATACACGACATGACGCTGTATCCACAGTAGACAACATGATTCAGTGCTCACAGCTCAGTTCAGCAATAGCTACACAGAACGATGGCATTAGTCTGTTGTTGCGCTATTCTCTCGAAGACTCATTATTTTTGGGCGACTTCGAATACCACTCGCCACGGCTGAATTCAAGACGACATAGCTTATGACTTGCCGATATTTAATAGCTCGTGACTGGTGTGTCTAGAATCTTCTAGGCCTATCAGGCGTATCTCCGTTCTTGCTGTAAGGATCGGTAAAATTCTCAAAATTAGGAGAATTATCTATTTTTTCACCAAAATGCCAAATATTCGCGAAGCTTGTCACGAAGTTCGGGTTCGTATCAATGGCTCGCCATCCGGCAGCATCCAATACTGATAAATCAGCAATCAGATTTTCTAATGAATGCCACTATTCGTGCTTGGAAGCAAAATTACTGGTGAGTAACAATATTTACATGATATAAGGTGAAAAAAGTGTGTTCCTGTCTTAATAAAAGTACATAAAAAATACAAAAAATTTTTCCTTCATAGTTGAATCGAATCAAGTATGAATGTAGTAAATCCGTTTGAATTTTTTTCTAAACAACATCTACACCACTTACAACAGTTTTGACAGAAGAAACAAAGGGCAAAAAATATTGTTCTTGATATTTGGTTTAAGCACACCTATTATGTTTATGCTTCAGTAAGAGACAGAGAAAGAGAAATAAATTCTGTCACTGCCATATCGGAAAGCTTTTATTACAAAACATTTTTGAGGAGAAGATAATTATTGATCAGAAATCAAAATGTGCGATTTATGATATTTTTTGTTGCAGCTGCGGTCGATAAGAACGATTTTTATTAGTGGTCGTCAGTATTTGAATAAATATTAATTCAACAATAAATATTTGCAACTAATTTCAGTTTAAGAAGATGAAATATGGGAGCTTTTCTTCAATGATAAATAATAGAGTTTGTGAGTGATATATTTTAAGTTTTATATTAAATGAATTATATAGTAAGTATATAAATTTTCACTTGCGTTTACCATATTCAGAACTTCCAATTTTAAAATAGATCCATTCTGTTTTTAAGTATATACTTTTATTTCAAATCACTGTTTAGTGCTAAAATGTTTCTAGGATTCATTTCTCTCATTATAAATATTGCTATTATTGAAAGATAAATTAACTCGATGATCTCTCTTGAATTAAAGTATATAATGTAGCCATCAAAGTGAACATTTCGATAGTAATCGTCCAATAAAAGAAGAAAAATAATTTTAAAAAGTTTGAAATTTATTTTATTATTAAACAAGTTTTTATACTATTATTACTATTAATAAAAAGTAATTTTAACAGAATTTTTTCATAAAAATTTAGTTTTCGTTGCTTTTCTTCTCGCAGATAAAAAATTGCATCTAGATTTAAATTATCAAACAATATATTATAGAATTCTATTAATGCCGTTGATGGAGATTATTTTGTCTAAAACTAATATTTTTTAAAAAAAATTATAAATTTGATTCGAAAACTAATAACAAAATTATCCAGACAAAAATATCCATTCAATGTATAAATGATACTTGAGAAATACAATTAAAATTTTCTAAAAATTTATAAAGCATGATTAATAGACTTTTTTTAAGTCACATATTACATGTTATGATGTTACAATTAAACATATGTTTAAAGTAAATTATGTATATGTCCTGATCGTTATCTGCAATTTTCGTGAACTGAGACTATTAAAATATTTAAGGAAATATCTACACAAATTTTATGTTTAGTTACATTTGTATTATTTTCCTTAGTTTAAGGGCTTGTAATGTTTTTTCCTTGGTTTCATATTAACAAAACTTGATTTCAACAAGATACATCTTCGATGATTAAAAGGAAATGAATAGAAATAAATAAAGATGAAATAATTTGAAATAATAAAATTTACCATTACTTTATCTTTCCTGTCGTGTTTTGAACTTTTGCTGTTTAATTTAAATTGAAATAATTTATATTAGATTTAGTATTTATAAAAAAAGAAAAAAAATTATGTTTAGATGCACATATTTTAAAAAGACAGAGATTGAGAAAAAGTTTCTAAATGAGAAATTCAGTGGATTGTTATAAAACTATTTCCACTATATAAATATTTCATCATGCAGTTATAAAAGACAAAATTTTGCAATTAAGAAAGCGAATAGAAAAGTAAGGAAAAAATGTATTTATGTAAAATTATATAGGACAAAACACGAAGTTAAACAATGAAATTTAAAAATTATATTAATTTTCATTCACAGACATTGTACCATATTTGAAATGTTCATATTTCTTAAAAAATTCATATTCAATTGAAATACTGAATTATCTGAACCACCTTAGAAAAAAAGGGCTGCAAAAATGAATTGTAACATACACTGAAGTGTCAAAAGTCATGAGATGACTGTTAATATCGTGTCGGTCCTCCTTTTGCCCGGCGAAGTGCAACAACTCGACGTGTCATGGAGTCCACAAGTCGTTGGAAGTCCTCTGCAGGAATATTGAGCCATGCTGTCTGTATAGACGTCCATAATTCTGAAAGTGTGGATGGTGCAAGAGTTTGGGCACAAAAGGACCTTTCGATGATGTCCCATAAATGCTCGATGGGATTCATATCGGGCGATATAGGTGGCCAGATCATACACTGGAATTGTCCGGAATGTTCTTCAAACCAATCGCGAACAGTTCTGGCCCGGTGACATGGCGCATTGTCATCCATAAAAATCCCATCGTTGTGTGGGTACGTGAAGTCCATGAATGGCTGCAAGTGATCTGTAAGCAGCTGAACATAACCATTTCCAGTCAATGATCGGTTCAGTTGCACCAGAGGACCGAGTCTATGCCATGTAAAAACAGCCCACATCATTATGCAGCCACCACCAGCTTGAACAGTGCCTTGCTGACAGTTTGGGTCCATGGCTTCGTGGGGTCTGCGCCACACTCGAACTCTACCATCAGCTCGTAACAACTGAAATCGTGACTCATGTGACCACGCCACGTTTTTCCACAGGTCTAGAGACCAGTCTATATGCTCACGAGCCCAGGAGAGTCGCTGCAAGTGATGTCGTGCTGTTAGTAAAGGCACTCGAGTCGGTGTTCTGCTGCCATAGCCCAAGGAAGACAAATTTCACCGCACAGTCCTATCGGACACGTCCCTCGTACGTCCCACATTGATTCCTGCAGTTATTTGACGGAGTGTTGCGTGTCTATTAACATTGACCATTCTACACAGACGTCGGCGGTCTCGGTCGTTAAGTGCAGGTGGTCGCCCACTGCGCTGTCCATGATGGGATGTGATGCCTGAAATTTCATACTCTCGGCACACTCTTGATACTATGGATCTCGGAATGTTGAATTCACTAACGATATGCGCAATGGAATGACCCATGCGTCTAGCTCCAACTAACATTCCACGTTCAAAGTCTGCTAATTCTCGTCGTGCCGCCATAAATCACGAAAAACCTGTTCACATGAATAACTTGAACACAAATGAAAGCTCTGGAAAACGAACTGCGCATTTATACTTTTTCGCTGCAATACTACTACCATCTGTATATTTGCATATTGCTATCCCATGACTTTTGTCACTTCAGTGTATTTTTATTATAAAAATGAAAAAGAAATAGAGATTTTTACTTTTAATAAATTTAATGGAAGTAACTTATTTAAAAACTAATACTGAAACTTCACTCATTTCAGTTTTCAATGCGGTTTCATTAAAAAATATAAGTTTGTGGGAATGAATATTTTATTTATAGAAACAAGTTTGAACAAAATGTTGCATACTTTTTTAAAGATTGTTTTTTTTCAGAAATGGGAAAGATTAATTTAATTAACTCAAGGCTATCTTTTATAAAGAAGCTTTTGTGAAATTATAATTAAAGACTTAATTTTTTTAACCTCATGAAGGCTGAAAGAACGTTAAATTAAGGCTGATTTCATAAAAGTCTTTTAATGAATTTCAGCACAAAAATCTAATTGCTATTAGAAAATGCAATTGTGTACTTTTTTATGAGATATATGAAAAAAATAAGAATTTGCTTCCATAATGATCGATTTTTTAATGGAAGTTGTAATAATATTTTTATTTGAGCTGGAAATAAAAAAAAATCGTTTTAAAAAAGTGATTGGTTCATTATGACAATTTTTATTTATTTAGCAATTTAAAAAACATTTCTACTCCATTTCATATTTCAACTTAAATATTTTATCAAGTTGAAAACGATGTTATTTAAAAATACAATTTAGAAAATTATTTCAATACATTTATACTCTTATTGGCCTGTCATCGTAAAAATAAAGATGCATTTTTAACTGATCACAAAATTTCATATTTTTTTTTCAAATTCGTTTAATTTTCAAAATAATAAAACTGAATGAAAATGCAACTAAGAACTATAATTATTTTTTTGAATATTTAATGTTTATAATACATATAGTTGTTATTCGTTTAGTTAAATAATTCAGGCCTAATCTTATTTTATTTATTTTCATTTGACTTTTCTTATTTATTTGCTGCTTATGGAATTAAAGTAAATGATAAAAACTAATGAGAATACAATTTTTTATAACATAAAAAGGAGAAAAATATATTAAAAATAAATTCAACATTAGTCGATCATGTGGAAACAAAAGTATTGTAGAAAAGATATGAAGTATTTGTTTTAAAATACTCCCATAAAAGTATTGTTTAAATAATTAAAAAAAAGGAAAATAAAAATTATAGATACACTGCCGTTAGAAGAATAATCATTTAATGATTGTTGGTTAATAATTCTAAATAATTATGTTGAGAGTTAAATGTGGATCTTAAATTGTTTAAGTTTGTAATAGTTATTAATAATGACATGTAATAACTATTATTAGTAATTATTAGGTGCTTTATATCAGATAGGATCACAAGATAAATGTAATAATCTAAAAAAAATCTTTTGTATTTTATCATATAATATTTTTAATGTTTATTTGTTTAATTTTTTAATTTTTTTGTTTTCACTTTTATTATGTATTTAGAATTTGCCATAATAATCAATTTTTACTGCAAATTTGTATTTATTTTCATTATGATTTTTAAGAACTAAATTTTAAATCATCTCATTAGTATATAAGACAATGCAACTGTTTTGAAAGCTTTATAAAATTTCACTAATTTACAACTATCTCTGAGTCTGAAATTAAGGAAGGATATGCTGCATTATTCTTGCTATGATACACAATTTAAGTGATTTTATAGCAGGTACCACTTATGTGAGCATTTAGGACCACATTATGCAAGCAAGTTACATGATACATTTTCATAATAATGCAGCCATCATATTTCCATAATTCTGATCTGAATTTGTAAATCAGAAGTTGATACTATGGAAGGCATATCTTTGTTTAAAGATTCGCCAATTCATAAATTTTTATAAAAATGTCGAAATAAAGAAAAATAAATGCACTAAATAATTCTATATGATCGATATTTTACCTTTTAATTCGTTCTTAATTTTGTTTTGTGGCAAAAATTTAGATCTCTGAAATTGCTTCATATTGGTAAAAAAATTATTTGGAATCATAATTCTTATATAATTTTAAATTTACATTTTTTCTTGCTTAATATTTATTCACTCTACAAAAAGTACTGAATTACACAATGTTTATTGTTTCTTAACAAAAATTAACCATCAATATCTTTATAAAAACTTGATTATAAGGTGTGGCTCTACTATAAAAAGGCAATTATTTCATCTCTATTTACCCTAAGAAAATTTATTAGATTCCAATGATGAATATATGGATTGGAACACTTTTGATCATTTTAATAATTTTATTTATCCTGTATGACTTTTAATTAAAACTATTATTAAGATCACAAAGTGATTAAATAATTATTATTAATAATAATATGAGTTTTAAATCTTCTATAGACTTAGACTTGGAGAAACATGAAAATTAAACTTTTAAAGTTTCACTTTTGTGTTTTACTTTTGTTAATATATAAGTGTAGAATGTTTTTATCATTCAAAAATTTTAAGCTTTTAGTAAAACTTCTTCAAAGCTTAAATATTTCTAGATAATCATGTAGTTATTTTTATGAAGTATTTGAAAAAGCGTATATATTTTTTAAAATAAATTACTGCCGAACGGCAAACTTTTTTGAAATCTGTTTTAATACTATAAGCCAGGGGTCTTAAACATGGAGTTCTCCAGTTCCATACCAAAAATTAATAATTTATTATCAAATCCCCAAAAATAAAAAAAATATTTTTAAGTACCTAATCTCTCAACAATTTCTATTAACATAATCGTTAATTACAAATTGGTACTCTTAACATGGCCATAATGAGATTAATTTGAATGAGTATTCTCGCGTACATAGTAAATCCTGTAAACACTAATACAAATATGAACACTGAGCCATTTGGAATTAACGCTGGATCACTACAATTGCAACTGCCAGATTTGAAAACCAAAGACTTATGGACTGACAAGTTTGCAGAACTCAAGATCTAATTATAAAAATTAGAGCTCCATTAGAATTAGAGAAATTTCGCGAGTTAAGGCCCTCAAATTTGTCCCTGGGTTAGTCTTCCAGAATTCTATAGTGAGGTGAAAAAGTTGGTATATAGAGTACTGACGATTTTCGAATATACATATTCATGTGAGCAAGCTATTTCTTGCCTGAATATGATAAAAAGAAAATTTAGAAGTCATTTAACAAACAAAACTCTGGAGTCGTGCTTGGAACTTAAAAAAAACATGATGTAGTTGAAATATTATAAGCCATATAACATCTTCACGTCTAAGTAGTCACTTTTGTTTTGTGGTCATATTATCTGGCCACGAACCCGAAAATCACGAGTTCATTCCTACTGATCGCCAAGAGCAATATTGATAACCAAAGGCGATGAAAATAAATAAAATGGAAACTTCATGCAGCTGTTGTGATGCCATCTATCCGGAAAAAATTTCTATAAAATGGTGATAAATAATCAGCCAATATATAGAAAAATAAAGCTGATAAATATTTAGTCAAAAAAAAAAAGAAATGGGTATGAAGCATTAAAAATTCATCAGCCAATAACATCACCATTAAACATCAATAAAATATCGCTTGTCTAACCTGTCACTGGAAGGGGAGTATTGTAGTGGAAGCTTTATAAGCCAAATAACATCCTCAAAATTGAGTAATCGCTTTTAATCTTAGAGGTTTGCTATTTGGTTACAAACCATAGGATTGCGAGTTCGGGCCTAGCTATCACCAATCGTAACAAAGCTATAATCTAGAATGAATCAAATTTTCAAATTCAATTCTCATTTTGATGTAACTAGTTATATTTGTGTTTTGATAAGAATAAATATTCCATTTTTAATTTTTTTAAAATCAAAAATCAAATATGTATAAGCAAATACTATAATATTAAATTGAAAATTTTTCGTAGCTCTTTAAAAACCATAACATTTTGTAAGTTGTTGCTTTTAGCTTTTCTATTTCTATAGGTTGCCGCTATAGGTCATACTCCTTTGATTTAAACCAGATAAAATAATCTAATTACTAGTACTTAAAGGTTTAAGTGATTACGTATATTTTCTTATTTCCGTCTTGTCACCCAGACGTGTTGTAAAGGTTTTCTGTAAGAAAAGAAAGTCTGCACTTCCTTTTAATATGACAAACCATATACAAGATTTGTTGTTCTTCAATGCAGATCACGTCTAGAAAAAGAAACAAAAGGTGGAATAACATCCCTTCAAGAATATTTTAAGTTGAGACAGCATGTCTGTCCCTCAGAATACTTTAGTTGTCTATATTTCAAGGCAAACGATGAGCAATCCCTTCTTTTATATCCGGAAAGACTGGGAATCGAGCTTTTTAAAATGAATATAAAAAATAATATTATTTCTCTGTTAAAGGTGCTTTACAAGATATATAATGAACTACTTTATGTCCATTGCATATCATACAACTTCCTTAATGAATAGCTAATTTATCATATGATATTTCAATAAACAGAGATTTAAAAAATTTTCTTCGTATGCTTTCTATTAAATGATAAATCAAAACGTTTGAACTAAACTGGCACGAGATAAATCTGATCAAATTTATCTGATCTGATTTCGAAGCCAGAATTTATATTTTACGAATTCAATCAAGCTAAGTGAAGCTGAACTTTTGTGAAGTGCTGTTGTTTAGGATATATGATTACATACATATTCATTTATCTGCAACGCAGAATAACATTTTTCTTTTTGGAGTTCTATTTTCATACGTTCAAACTAATTTAAATTCTTCTTTATTTATTTGTGTTTTATTATTACTTTGAATTTTCTTTCATTAAAAGAAACTTTCAAAATAGCGGTGCTATTTATTTAAAAAAAAGCTTCAACGCATACTTTAAATTTTGAATATTTGAATATGTTTATTCTCAATTTTGAATATTTAAAAAAAATAAGAATATTCAATATGAAAAAATTAAATCAAGTCATTTTGATGTTGATTATGAATCAGATAAATTTGGTTTTTAATTAATCATGAAAGTGTTTTAATAATATTAATATATTTTAATTACTAATGTATTTATTCTAGTTAAATTCTTATAATTATTCTAAACATATAGAAATCCTTTCTATTCATTATGAAAAAGAGTTTTTTTTATTTGCCATTCCGTCAATAATTTAATTTCATTCATGTTAGAGTAAACACTATCTTTAAACTACAGCTGTAATTTTCACATTGAAAAAAAATATTGGGAAATGAGCTTTATGCTTGACGCTATATCATTCATGAATAATTGCAAATAAATCTATTGATCATATTTGCAAAAAAGACAAGCGAATAATATTTTGTTCGAGTGTCGACATTCTTAGTAATCTGTTATTTCCCCTCCTTGTGTGAATAGTCTCAAGGAAAAAAAATACAGATATTTTATTGGTTGCTCTATAGATGTCAGGACAGTCATTCTAACGATCTTGATAATTTGTGGTGACGATCTTAGTAATTTGTCAGTGAATTGGTAAGAAAATTTAGGCTTTTGGCCAAAAAAAAAAAAATAAAAAAAATAAAGATTTTCACATATACACGAAATATAACAGTATCCAATTTGGAGAATATATTCAATATATTCTTAAGTAACTAGATACAATCTTTGAGATGCTATGAAAAAGCAAAATATAGATAAAGTCAGTCATTTTAATCAGCAATCAGATGAAGGAAATCAGTAAGGATCTGTTGTGCATTAGAGTACAGTCATAGTAAACAACATTCCACTACTCAAAACACATTAAATGCTTTTTTTTTTATATGTTTCGAATTTTCTTGTATATCGAATAGTGGAAGTAATTTGACAACTTATCGGGCACAAATATGTGGAATTTTTCACAAATCAATTTAAGCAAAATGGCCGTTAAGATTTTATTTTTGTATTTTCTTGAGTCGTCATATTTTTCTCAGTCTCCTAAAACATAAGAAAAACAGAAATTTTTGAGAAATCTAATAAAATAATTATCAATATTTTGAATGACTAAATCCTATATTTTATTTAATAGATATTTAAATAAGAACTGTAAATTCATTTTGAAGCTAAAACGGAAACATTTAATGTTATTTTGCTCCATACTTTTAAAACATAATAAATTGCACATTATTTATGTTTTTAATATATGTATGAACAATCAGCATGCATTTCCCTATTTATGATCTTAATCTTTGAAACATAAAAAAGATCCATCCATATAAAATATGTAATATTTTATGTACACTGCTTGACAATTTCTAAGGAACAAATGACTTATTCCAGAACTCGTTACCTATATAAAATGCATAGCATACAATCTCAGGATTCATACGAAAATCTATACTGTTTGATGTTTGAAGCAAAGTAATGCAGAATGTTATAATTTTTTTCTCTGAAATTCTGTTTGGTTATTGCAACAATTAAGAGCAAAATGTAAGCAATGAATACATACGATCACGGACGAGCAGTTGCGCTAATGGTAGCAGGTCGAAGTATCACGACTGTAGCTGCTATAATGGGTGAATCAGAGAGTGGCATTTCGCGATTGAAGAATGCAACTGAAGGTGGAAATGTTTTGCAAAAGCATGTCGGTGGTCATGGTAGGAACACCAAACCTTTAGAGAATCGCTGTGAGCCCTCGAGGGAAAAAGGAATAGAAATTTAACTCTTAGTGAGACAGCTACAAACCTTGAAATCGCTACTGGTACGCATGTTTCTTCAAGAACTATCTCACGGTGATTAAATTAAGTCGGTTAGTATGCATGGTGCCTGCTCGTTGCTTCCCTGATGGTGAAAGCAGGCTTTATACACAATTACAGACTACTTCACATCTCTGCGAGAGGAATCATTACAACGCATCAGCATTGCAGAAAGGTTACTCTGGATCAAGTTAACTTTTTTAGGGGTACTGTATGTCGAGACGTTTTGTTTATGGACGATAAGTCGAGGTCACAAAGACGCTTTGAGGTTTCGGACATACTGCAAAAGAAAAATATTGTCCGAATGCATTGAATTATTTACTTTTCCTATCTAAATCCTATTAAACATGCATGACTAATCATGGCAGATGAATTATCCATTCGTGAACAGTGCAAGATCTCAAAATTGCTTTGAGAGAGAAGTGGAGCGATATTCTTTCGAAACCTCCTCTACAGTTTAGTTGAGAACATGGAGAACAAATGTAAAATGTGCATTAGTTTTCATGGTCACCACACATCTTACTAAGATACTCATGTCTGCATCATTCTGTTCTGAAGATCAATTTTTAGGAGTTGCTTGGAAATCCTCCGAGGAGCATATTTTTTATTTTTAAGTTTTTAATTCTTCAATGTGTCGATACCCGTATCATTTTACACCATAATAAATGGACATCCTCCCTACTAAATATGTGCTTAGTTTTCTTTCTCCAATCATTGTCTATACTTAAGTATATCAAAAAACGTAACTGTCTTAAAAATTGTCAAGCAGTGTAATTATATATTTCCCTCGAAATCAATACTTCTTGAATGTAAATTACAATAAAGATTTCAAGCAGATTTTACCACTATTACATTTTAAAACTTTATCCGATTTTGAGCTATTTCAAGTATATACATTTTTATACTATATTTTCAAACTGGTTACATAAGTAATGCTTCAATTTTTCTCTCAAAACAATAATTAAAAATTCATTCACTATAAGATTTAGTATCTAACATCTATGATGGATATATCTAACATCGAATGGATTTTCTCCTGTAAAATTTGTAAACTAATATTACTTTCAATTCTTTGAAATGAATTCAGTTTTTTTTACATATGCATACAGCTATTATATAAGCCTAACTATATGACTTTTTGTTTAAGAACTAAATGAAATTTATTTTATGGCTAAATTCATAATATATTATTGAATATTATAGTAAGAAAATTAAATATAGGAATTGCACAAAATTAAACTTTTTTATGCTCATTGCTTCAATACTATTTTTTTTTCAGTCATATGTTAAATTTAAGTATTTGTAAATAGTCGAATTCTAAAAGAATGATGGATCTTTAATTTAGCTTTTCAATCTTGGTAGTGAAAAATAATCAATAATTTTCAGTGATTTATTTTAACTGCTTTCATTATGTATGTTGATGGTGAGCTGTTCCTACACAATAATGGCTTGTTTTTATGAACAAATATTTTAATAAAAGAGGACGTTCACAACAAGTAGGGACAATGGCAAACAATTAAAGGGGTTAGTCATTGAAGACAAAGCATCGTTGGGCATAAGCCCTTCTGAATTCTTTCAGCACATCGTTCGTAACTGCTCTCTCTCTGCTTCTACTGGCGTCCAAAGTTCGCAGTTGCAGTTGCAGTTAGGAGTTACAGGAAGAAGTTGAAGTGTTTGAGCGTGAGGCTAGCTGGTGGTTGCTCTGGTTGAGCATAACAGCTCGGTCATCCTGCAAATGCACGCCCTCGTGCAAACGCAGTAACAGGAGGATCATCTGTGAGAGAACCTGGAACGAGAGAAAAAAAATAGAAAAAATCGAAAGCAAATATAATAATCGACAGACTTCCAATTTTCGTCGTTAGTCTTTCGTCGAGTCGATAATGCGTCGTTGGTGCACACAGACACCTATTTCTCGTACAAAGTTATCCTCAGTTTCGTCTTAACACGTCGTTGCCGAAGCTGTAATAAAAAAAAGTCAGTTCGTCTTGTCACGTTGTTGCCGAAGCTGTAAAAAAATCAGTTCGTGAAAATAGTCATTTTTTAGGAATTTAGTTGTTTATTGGCCACTTTTTCATGCAGTCAACAGCTGTAGATGTTAAATTTGGTCCGTCGTGTTGGCCGACCTTCTCGACGTCGTATCTGTCATTTGGCTTAACTGATTTGATGCGATAAGGTCCGTAAAATTTTGGACGTAATTTGAGACCTGTGCCGAACTGAGATCGACGTATTGCAACCAGATCATCTTTTTGATAAGAAGTTGGTTTCTTACGTTTTCTATCATAGTGAGATTTACTTGCAGCTTGAATCTTTTGAATGTTGTTTTTTGCTTCCTCAAGGATTTTGTCGCGATCATGCATTAGTGTTGCTGTGTATTCGTCATTTAAAATTTGAATTAATTTGGCGTCTTCTTTAGTTTTCATTTTTGTACCAGTTAGCAATTCAAAAGGTAAATAATTGGTTGTGCAGCTAACTGTACTGTTTAAAATTATTTGGAGATTAGGAACGTGTTTAAACTATTTTTGAGGATCTTCTATGGAAAGTTTGGATAAGACGGGAATGAGAGTAGCATGTATTCGTTCAACCTGGCCATTACTTCGCGGAATACCAGTTGTAATTTTGACATGTTCAATGGATTCGTTTTCACAGTAGGTTTGAAAGTCATTGGAAGTAAATGCGGAGCCTCTATCGGAAATAATTCTGGAAGAATTTCCAAAAATACCTTTTTGAAATTCTAAACTTTTTAGAGCATCTGATGGGGAAGTTGATTTAACAGGGTAGATCCAAGTAAATTTAGTGAATCCGTCGATTACTGTGAAGCTGTGCTTATAGTTTTTATTGGTTGATGGAAGCGGACCTAAAACATCGATGTGATAAGTGTGCAGTGGTGTATAACCTTTCGATATTGGATTTAAAAATACTTCAGCCTTACCACGTTTTCTGTTAACCAGAATGCAATGTACACAGCTATCAATTACCTGTTGGATTTTATTTCTGGACTTAGGAAAATAATAGTCAAGTTGTAAAATTTGTTCAGTCTTGGCTACAGCAAAATGACCTCTTTCGTGTGCTTGTTTTATAATTTCGGTTTGCATGGAATCGGGAATTACTAATAGTTCTTTACCATCTTTAATTTTGAAGAGAACGTCGTTACGCAACACAAATTCGTTTGTTTTACCTTGATCTAAAAGATGTTTTATTGTGGTTATGAATTCATCGTTACTTTGCGCGATTTTAACTTTGGAAGTAACTTCGTCTTGTGAGATCTGCATCACGGGATGTCTACTTAGTGCATCTGCATGTTTCATTTGATCACCTGGTCTATTTATGATTTCGTACTCAAAATGAGTTAAGAAAATTGCCCATCGAGCGAATTTAGGTGTTGCGTCTTTTTTGTTCATCGTTTGCTGAAAGGTGGAGCAGTCAGTAAAAATTTTGAATTTTGTACCATACAAGAAATGGCAGAATTTTTTAAGAGCTTCAATTACGGCTAAAACTTCTAGCTTGTAGCTGGAATACTTTTTCTTCGTGTGGGGAAGTTTTCTAACTCATGTAGTAAATTGGGTGATAATGTCCGTCGTCAGCTTCTTGTAGCAATATGGTACCATAACCGTACTTACTAGCATCGGTATGCAGTTGTTATTTGACTTTGGGATTGAAAATTTTCAAAACGGAATCAGAAGAAAGAGCGTCTTTTAATTGATGAAAGGCATTACGTTGTTTGTCGCCAAAGGTAAATGAGTTATTATTGCGTAATAAATTGCTGAGTGGTTTAGCAATGATCGAATAAGACTGTATAGATTTGCGAAAATATCCAGTTAACCCTAAAAATTGTTGGACGTGTTTAAGTGATTTTGGTTCAGGAAAATTCTTCACTGCTTTTAGTTTGTCAGGGGAAGGTTTAATTGTTCCATTTTCAATCAAATATCCAAGGAATTCAATTTTTGAGTGTAAAAATTGGCATTTGTTAAAATTAATTTCAAGGCCAAATTTTGAAGCAGTATTCAGAACACGTTGCAATTTCTGAATATTATCTGGGATGGTTTCGGAGGGAATTATTATGTCATCCATGTAAATGAGAATTGTACCATCACTGAGTAAATCGCGTAAAACATGATTAACATAACGTTGGAAAACAGCAGGAGACAAACAAAGTCCAAAAGGTGCCACATTGAACTCAAAAAGTCCTTGATCCGTCATAAATGCTGTATTTTTTTGCTAGATTCATCGATAGGGACATGGAAAAAAACCATTTTTAAGATCGAGTGTTGTGAAAATCTTAGCTGACTGTAACTTATCGATCACATCTTCTATCAAAGGGATTGGAAAACGATCTTTGATTATCTTCTGATTTAATTTACGATAGTCTACACAAAGACGGGTAGAACCATTTTTCTTGCGAACCAAAACAATAGGTGAAAGGTAGTCGGAAGAACTGGGTCGAATAACTTTTTCAGCTAATCATTTATTAATTTGATTGTTAATTTCGGACTTTTCTGCCAAAGAAAACCTACGAGATCTATGTACAATTGGTAAATCATCAGTAACGACTATCTTTAACTTTATATCAGCAGTTTCGTTTTTAACTGGTTTGTAATCATGAATTATATCAACTATTTTTGTACGAAATTTAACAGGAACATGTTGCAAGTCAATTTGATCGTTGGATACACCAATATCAATTAAGTTAATAAAGTGTTCTTGTTTTGGTATTACTTCAAAACCATTAGCACTTAATCTAAATTCACCTTGTTTTAAAATGTCCACACCAATTATAACATCTAAGTACATACAAGAATTGTCAATAACCCATACATCTGTTACAAAAGAAATATTATCAATTTCAATAGTAGCTTTAAAAGAACCAATGGGTTGTATTTGACCTTTACCAAAAGCAATTAATTTTATACTGGTAGAATTCAAGACAGGCTTACCAAGTTTTTGGTACACTTTTTCATTAATTAAAGTTACAGAACTACCAGAATCAATAAGAGAATCAAATGTAAAACCTTCAATTTTAATAATTTTATGCATGCCAAATTTGGGATCAACAGCAGTAAGCTCATTAACATGCTCAGATTTGACTTCTGGTTTAGTATACACACATTGAGAGCTTTTATGTCCAAAGGCATTACATTTAAAGCATTTTAAACCTTTGTTTTTATGATAACAATCGCTTGACTTATGATTTGGCAAACCACAATTGAAACATTTAGCCCGTACATCATTTCTATTAACATTGGCATTAAAATCACCTTTATACTTAAACTTAGTTTCAACTCTTGCATGGTTTCTATTATTTACAAAATTACCATGTCGAACCTTTATACCTTTATCATTATCAAAATTATCAAATTGGTGCATTTTACTCTGAGCATAAAACACATTTTCATATACCTTTAATTTCTCTTTAAATTCCGACATAGTTTTACATGCATATAAAATAATTTTGTTTCTATCGGAATCGGGGATTCCTCTAGTACAATATTTAATAATCGACTGATCATCCATCAGACAATTTCCTTTCGAAGCGATTTCGCGCATTGCCTAAAGGTACTCAAATAGAGATTCATTAAGTTTTAATTTGCGCTGTTGCATTTCTTTATGTACATCAAAAGATGAAATGTTATCCAAAAATTCTTCTAATAAAGCATCCTTCAAGGCCTTAAAAGTAACAATATTACGCAAAGTATGAACAAATTTCAATGCAGGACCATCTAATAATCGTTTAACGCAAATTATTTTTTGCACTTCTGTAATGTTAGAAAGAAAAACAAAATTCTCTTCGACATCTCGAAAAAAAATTTCAATTCCATAAGTATCAGTTCCTGAAAAATGTCTTAAAGTCAAAATTATTTCTTTCAACATAAACGAACCATCGTTTCATTTTGAATAAAACTGTTGGGCTGTTGACAGAACGCTTTCAGCAGCGTAAGCGAAATTTTCATCTTCTTCATGACCTTGGATACTCTGACGCGAAGAATTATTTTGATTAGGCTCGATCTCCGGCAATAACTCATCTGAGAATTAGTTTTCGTATGAATCTTTTAAAAGCGATAAATTTGCAAGGCTAGCGAATATTTTGTCGATTAATTCTTTTTCGGAGCCAGAACAATCTAAATTTAAACTATTGCATAAAATTATTAAATCAGACAGTTTAAAATCTTTTAACAGAGATTCCTTGTGTTTTGTCAAATCAAAATCTTTCGGGAAACCAGAAAAATGGCGTAACTTTTGACGTGAATTGTGATCGAAGTTAGCATCAAATATCATTTTAAAAAGCAACTTAACATTTTTAGTCGGAGCAGTTTTAAAAAAAGTTGCGACAAAAGGAATGTCTTGAAGCTTGATCATTATGAAAACTTTCTTTACAACAGATAATAAAATATATTGGAACAGACTCACCAGAAGCTGAACGTTGGACTTTCGATTTCGTCGTTCCGGCGTCGGTTGCAGTTTTATTTTCACTTTCGTCTTAATTCTTTTTAATGTAATCCAAAAGCTGGGTTTTCCATCAGCTTTATTCGTATTAGAAACATGCAAAAAACACACTTGTTTTTTTTTTTTAGGTGGCTAATTTAGGGGTGGATTCAAAATTTAGGACTAAGGAGGCCGAGCCCCCAAATGTTGATGATGAGCTGTTCCTACACAATAATGGCTCGTTTTTATGAACAAATATTTTAATAAAAGAGGACGTTCACAACAAGTAGGGACAATGGCAAACAATTAAAGGGGTTAGACATTGAAGACAAAGCATCGTTGGGCATAAGCCCTTCTGAATTCTTTCAGCACATCGTTCGTAACTGCTCTCTCTCTCTCTGCTTCTACTGGCGCCCAAAGTTCGCAGTTGCAGTTAGGAGTTACAGGAAGAAGTTGAAGTGTTTGAGCGTGAGGCTAGCAGGTGGTTGCTCTGGTTGAGCATAACATGTATCTTTGGGGTACACTCACTCACCCCCCCCCATATATATATATATGGTTTCGATGATTAAATATGTGTTGATGAACTAAAAAGTACCGTAAATATTTAAAAAAAAATAAACAGTTTTTTCAGAATAGTCTAAAACACGTAAAGTAATGTATCATATTTGGAATCAACAAAATTAATTGTGGAAATAACGCCTTGTTACTCTAAGGTGCAATAATGATTTATAGATCATAAGTACATTTAATTATCAATATTCAAATTTAAATTATGAAATTATGTAATTATTTTTTCCGACTGTATATCAAAATTCAATTCTTATATTCTGTTTTCTTACATCAGCATTGTGAGAAAACTTTTAACTAATAAACTTGAGAGTCACAAATGTAAAAACAGGATTCTACAATCAGCTAATGTAGCTGAGATATTTCGATTAACTATCTACCAGAAAGTTGGAACTAATCTTTGGAATCTTACATCTATAAACAAAAATCCAGCCATATTTACCATCCAATTTTCTGTAGAATGTAAGTGGCCTCATCGAAGAAGATATAACCTACAATATTATTATTCCAGAATGGAAAGAGATAACGATCATATAACTTCTTATTTATATTGACTCCCACTCCCACCAATAAAATACATGAAACTTTTTAAAAAATAATTTTCAGTTCCTTATATATAAAATAGTCCTAACATCCGCCGGTGTCCTGACATTGGGGTAACATGTCTTCCTTATGATTTGAACATCCAGGGTTCGAGTCCCGGTTCGGGCATGGTTGTTATTCTGTGTTTTATCTGTGGGTAGTTTGAATATACCACCCTGTAAAAAGGGTTTGTGCATGAAAAAACAAAGGACTCAAATTTAGGCCGCTTTCTGGCAGCGTGCTTTTAAAGGACTATAAGTAACAACAGTTCTAACATCCTAAAATGATCGACTTCGAAACTGTGCTACTTTTTCACACCAGTTTCTTAATGTAAAATAAAATGATTTCAGTTAAGTTATGATAAATTTCTTGGAATTTTAATATAACATATCTTTTATTTTAGAGGATATCTTTTTCCTTATTAATAAATAAAAAATGCACAAGAAATACTTGCATATTGAAAGTTTGTTGTTTTAATATTAATTTTTTGGTTAATGATTAATTTTAATGAAACGACATTCTTTAATTAGATATTGACATTAATATAATACAAATGGCTATGGAGATTAAGGGGTATTTGATTAATTATATCTTGAATTTATTTGATTTATTTCCTCTTTTATGCCAGGTGCATTAGATTCTTTTCCTTTTGAAACGTGCTAGTTTTTAATAGCTTACTTTCATTTTTAAAGATATTTTAAAGTGAAGAATATAGTTGCAAAATTAGAGTATTTGGTTTTTACAATAAAAAAATTAACACAGGCAATGGATGCATAAACAATTCTTAGGCGTTTGATATTAATTCCAGATAAATGGAATATCTTATTTATTTTAATTTTATCATTCATTAAAGCGTTATTAGATATAATTTTTACATAAATTTATAAATTAGCATATTAATTACGTAGATATAAATTTTATGACTTCAAATGTAAATCGTTAGAACAATGCAAGACAATGCAAAGTGTACTTAATAATATCCAACAAATCAATCTAAATTTTATGGAAATTTAATTCACATCTTTTGACTATGAATTGATTGTGAAGACATAACAGTGCTAGAATAAACACAGAATATTATATCCTTCAATGTAAACTATGCTGTTTTATTTGAAATTCATTTTGAATGGTACATGAATCAGAAATATTCGTTCCAATACAGTTCCAAGACGGGGGTTAAAAATTCATTCCCAGAAATATGCAGGTTTGCCGCAACATATGGTTGGAAAGAATTATACGTGATATCACATTTCTAAAAGTACTCGGTTGAGTTATTTTAAGATTTCTCAAGCTGTTACCAACAAGGACAAATCTTCCGCTTTGATAGATAATGTTGTGCTACAAGGAAGCAAATTTACATTTTAGGAAGCATTTATAGATTACTCAGAATTTTATCCTTTTAAAATATGAAGCAAAATAATAATAATAATAATTTATATAGTTAGTTAAATAGATATTTTGTGCATTTTGAAATAGAAAAGTGACATTTAAATATTTTATAAAATTTATGGTAGTTAAGCAACATGTAATTGATTCATCAAAGACTATACATATCAAAACTGTAAGGATTTCGATGTACAGTATCGTTTAGTTACAATATTTTTTTAAAATTTATTATCTAGTTTATTTCCAGAATAAAAAAAAATAATGCAAAAGTACTATGTAAATTAATTATGATAAAAAGGATGTGAGATGGCATTAATTTTATTATTGTCAACTTGTGAAAGTATGATCCTGTTTTGGTTTGAGATTTTGAAGCATCAAATAAGATCAGGCAACAAACTGGCGATTTATTGCTTTTGAGGCATCAATTCTTATTTTTGAGGTATTGAAAATAATACATAAGATTGGTGATTTATTGTCAACTAAATTTACAACTTTATTTCCAAATTATTCATTCTGTCACGCATATTTCCAAATTATTCACTATCAGATTAAGCATGAGCTGATATTTAGAAAAACGTGTTTCTTTCATCTCAAAATTGGATTCCAAAATTTTATTTGCCTGTTAGAAAACTTGAAAATGAAAGTT
>JAPMOQ010042096.1:705072-717903 GCA_026543055.1 Argiope trifasciata | reverse complement strand
TGTATATATATATATGTATATATATATATGTATATATATATATGTGTGTGTGTGTGAGTGTGTATATATATATATGTATATATATATATATGTGTGTGTGTGTGTGTATATATATATGTATATATATATATATATATTATATCATTACTCAGAGAGAGAAAGATTGGGGGACGTAAGTGGAATGGAAACCCATAGAGAAGTATCGTTATTGTTTCAAACCGGCTTAAGTTGATGACTTAAATGAATTAAGATAAATAATACCTAAATGTAATATTAATGTTAAAATAATAATAACTTAAAATAATAATGTCATTCTCTTTTTATATTACAATTTTAATTTCATATTTTCAAGAAATATTTTGAAATAGTTTGTAATTGCTGCAAACTAATAGAAAATTTCTTTTCCATTAAAATAAAAATTTGCTTGTTAAATGAGATTAATTTCTCACATTTATTAAAAATGGTTTTTAAAATTTCAAGGGAACAAAAGCACTGAAAGCAATTAATTTTGATTTTGTCTTAAATTTAATATTTCCGCACAAACTGCTTTTATGCTAATAAAATACAAGGGAAAGAAGTGAAACTAAGGTTATAAACAAATATTTTATTCAAATGTACACCATAGGCCTGAGCACAACGATCCCACAGGTTAAGGAAACGAAAGATTCCTTTTTCCAGGAAACTTCAGTTCAAGACGAGAGTTAGTCTTTCACAGCTCTGTTGAATTCGCCGTACGGATGTTTCTTCAGGCTACCAAACGCATGAAACTCGAAGGGTGACATACCCGGACTGTTGGGCTTATGATCGGGCTGTTCCCACTTATGCATGGGCCGTTCCGCCTGTGTGACGTGTGGATGCACGTTACCGTGGGGCAGAATCCCACCTTCTCCTGCGCTTTGTTTTTGTTGAATCTGCGTAATCTTCAGAGAATCTCACAATACATATTGCAATTAATAGTTCTTCTTTGCTGAAGGAATTCAATAAGTAGCATCAATTAGACGACGTTATTCATAAGAGCATCTACTCTCTCTTAGGTCACATGCGCGGAACTGATCATGTTCAAATGGGAGCAGTTGAACCTTTCGCCTTGCAGCTCGGACATGTCACCCAGCGATTTTCATACATTTGATCCCCTGAAAAAACATCTAAAAGAGGAACGCTTTAACTCGGAGGCAAATTGAAGGATGCAGCGAATGACTGGATCTTATAACGATGGCAGAAAGTCTAGAAATAAGGAATCCTTTGACTTGTTAATCAATGGGATCTTTATGCTTAGACATTTGATGTATAATTTGAATAACTCTTCATTTATAGCCACAGAATCATTTCGTACCTTTTCATTTGAACACTCCTACTATTTGAAACCATGGAATTTAGGTTAACTAATCCCATAATATTGTTTACAGAGAAGTTTTAACTAAGTTTGCTGAAATGGAGATAAAGAAAAATATTTAAGAAATATTATTTATTCGTTATTTCCAAACTGAAGAATCAACATGTATTTCTAAGATATAAATTTTAACAGCAAATAAGTGATACGGGAAATATTATTTAATATGCTCAACTTCCATACAGCAAATAACACTTTTGCAAGTCAGAACTTTTAAGTTACTAATAACAGACAACTTGTTTAAAAATGATAGTATAATAATAGAGTTTTGACTACTACTCAGATTTAAATAACATTTTTATTTTCAAATTACAGGGGAGGAATTTAGATGACGTATATTTTTTGTTCAAATTAATAGTGCAGTGAACTCCTCGGCTAAATTCTTTAACACCATATAAAATGTTTTCTAAGCAATTTTTCACACAGTTTTTATTTCATCCAATTTTAATATCTTCAGAGAAGTGTAAAACTGAATCGAATCACCACACTTTCTACTGTTTTCTTTAAAACACTTTTTTTAAGAATAAAACTTTTTTTGTTTTTGAAAGAATTTTTTAAATTGCTTTATTATATACTAGCCGCCTTTGGCGACCAGCTGGTTCGCCATGAGTAAAGCGTTCATAAATTTTCAATTAAATCACATATTCATTAGCCTTGAAGTAATTTCGGGCATTGATTGACCTGAAATTAGTATTTTCTTTAAGATGATGGATGGAAACTTCTAAAAGTACACCTTTTCCTAGTAATATTCTTTAATTTTATAAATCCGTCAGTTTTAACCATCTGTTATGCTTCCAAAATATTAAAAAAAATTTCGATGATGTTGCCAAAATATTAAATATGTTTTTTTAAAGAGAGCGAGAAAGGGAAAAAAAGTATTAAATTAATGATACAGATTTGCAAACGATTACATAAATATACCATTAAGTCGGGATTTCAATGCATATCCTGTCAAAATTTAATCAAGTTTACTGTTAATAAAGAAGATTTATTGAGTTAATGGTATAGATATTGCAAACGATTGTAGAAACCTTTGCTTTGCATTTATTTTTCAAAGAAAATATCACATTTTATATTTCTTTTATTTTATCCAGTCACGTGCTGAAAGTTGCATTTCTGTTTATTTTGAAATGATATTTTTTTTTATTTGAACTTCCGGCATTCTTTTATTTTATCCAGTCACGTGATAAAAACATGGTTAAAATATTTCTTTAAAAATTCATTAAAAATAGAAGTTTACATTATAAATTAAAAAAACTGATACCATTAGACAGTTAATTTTTTAATCATTAAATTGATATAAAAATCATGTTAGTGCAATAATATTTTCGGAAGTTATAGCGGAAAAACGTCGAAATTTCTCTTAAATTTTAATTAATTCAAATTCTAATTTAAAATTCGAAAAAAGGGCTCCTAGGTGCACATTCCCAACCTCCAAGGTATACATGTACCAAATTTGGTAGCTGTAGGTCAAACGGTCTGGCCTGTAGAGCGCCAACACACACACACACACACACACACATTGAGCTTTATTATAAGTATAGAAGATATATATATATATATATATATATATATATATAATCCTTTTTATACCGATAATATCCTGTGTTTATATAATATGATTGAAAGAACGGGATTCAAAATGATTTTAAAATATCTTCTTCCTTTCCAAACAAATTGAATCTGCATAGAATGCAGCCATTTCCTTTTGATTGATATTTGTGAAAGGGCTTCTAAACAATCACGTTTGACGAAGCAGTTCCGATAAAAAAAAATCCCAGAAATTCAAACGTTATTTCGGCTGTTTGTTTTACGCTTGCCTATTTGTCTTTGAACTTCAGTGGTAGAAAAGAAACAGAAATAAACTTCAATCACTGCCATATAGGAAAGCTTTTTATAGTGAAATATTTCTCCGTGCGGAGTAAATATTGATCAGAAATCAGAACGTGAGATTTATGAAATTCTATGTTGCAACTGTACTCTGCAAAAACGATTTTTCACTCGTGGTTCGGTTGGCATGAAAATAAATTCAACCTTAGGAATATTTAAGTCTAGAAATGAGAGAAAAAAGTCGTGCTTCAGATTAAATTTGCTTTCTTCGATTAATGAATTATAATCTCAATTCGTAAATGAATGTAGATACTTAGATAAATATTTATGTTTTTGAGTTTGATCTCATATTTATGAATTTCAACTTATATTTTTATGCAACACATCTTTTTCTTAAAAAAAGCAAGTTTTTACTGATATAATATATGAAGAATTCAAAGAATTTATATATATAATTTCCATTTACAAATACCAATATCTCAAACTATATATGCCAAGAAGAGTACGAACAGTACTACAAGCTAAAGGTGGTGCAACATTTTATTGAGGTGGTGGTCATATTAGTTTGACCACTCAGTGTACAATCAGGTACAGACACAGACAGGTTCAACTTCGTGGTTTAAATTATATCTGTATTCTAGTAAACTGTTAGCTAATATTATAATTCTTGAATGAAAGATGTAAACTATAATAATTACATTGAACAAAAATAATAGCATTCAAATTTTCTTTAAAAATTTACTTCAACATCTGATACACAAAGAGATATTTTCCCCCAAAAAAGGTGAAAACATCATAATAATCTTTAAAAAAAATTAAAAATGATTTATTATGGATGGAGTTTGAAAAATCATTTTAGACGTCTATATATTTTTCGTTGTGGATTATAAATGGGGAAACTAAACATAAATTTTTATAGTTAAAACGATAGGTAAAATAACATGATATTTATTTTCATTTAATTTCTGAATACAGCTATTTAATTTATGTAATTTCCCGTAAATTAATTAATTAATTATTCCTTAAGAATTGATCATGGACATATACTGAAGATAACAAATTTTCGGCCAAAAAATGTCCAAATGTTATAAAATCAATTGAAATATTCAGGGGATTAAACATTGAAAAATAAAAGAATTTAAACTTTTATGCAGTCAACGTATTAAAAAAATTCTAAAAGCTTAAAATGTGCTCCATCCTTTAGAAATTTTATGTGCAAAATTTCAGAATTTTACAAGGAAAACTTTTAAAAATATATTGAAGCAAAGTAGGTGAAAGGTCATTCACAAATTAAAATATAAATGTTTACAGCGTCGGACCAGATGCCACGACTCAGGAATGCATTATAATGTAATAAAATAGACTTTATGTCTTTAGTTTGAAATACCAATTTTAAAATCTATGCTTCCTGAAAAATACTTTAAAATTTTATATCACGAATTACAGAATATAACTTAAAAATAGTTCAGTCAATTAACTTTCAGAAAATCATTTGTAATCTTTACTTTGAGTTGTGTAATCTTTCCTTTAAGTTATTTTTTCTATAAATTTTTAATGCTTTTGAACCAATAAATAGTAAAATTACAATTTATTTATTCAATCATTTCTTTAGTTGATAATTTGTGTATGAGAGCTAAAGTATTTTATTTTTTTAGACTTTTTATTTTTTTATAAGAGTTTTACAATGTTCGACATCAATTTAAAACAAATTCTTTAATAAAGATATATTATCCTTTATTAAAAGATTCAAACAATTTCAGTTAGAAATCTTTATTTCTAGCAATTTTAATTTAATAAAATTTAAACTATGTAAAAATTATAAAAACTTTAGAACAAATTCATTTTATGCATATCAACTTATCGCAAGAAAAATATTGGGAGTTTTCTAAAATAAGAAAATTAGAATAGAAATTAGAAAATAGAAATAGGAATTAGAAGTTAGAATAAAAAAATATAAACAGAATTTAGAATAAAAAAATTAAAAATTTGTTTCAATGTAGTGGAATTATATGTTATCTTAATGTAAAATAGAAGAGAAATATACATATCAACTCGATAATATGGAGAGCAAAATAAATAAATAAAACTAAAAATAAATATTCAATTACAACTGAAATTTCATCAGTTTACATTGTTGAGAACATCTCAGTTCTTTTAAAGACAAGCGCAAATATAAATATTGTTATAATTTCACCCTCTTCTTTACTGTTTCATCAGACATCTTTAGTGACAAGTGAGTTTGCGGTATTAATGTCTATTTTAAATTAATCAACTTTTAAATTTTTACCTCTTTTTTTGTATCATGTATTTCTCTTAGTTCGGTCTTTATCTTAATACATATAATTATAGCAAGAGCATAGAAAATTATAGAAAAAAGCCTCAATACATAAAAATCTCTCAACTTTAATAAATTAACACTATTGCTTGGTTTTGAAATTTAATCAAAATTACAAGAACAATAAATTTGCAGAAAATTTATGAAACCCTATGTCACAGTGAAATAACGAGGAAAAAAGGATAATCTTCACATTTTGGTTGATGATATATGCATCATATTTTCGAAATAGAGAAATCCTTTCTTTCCTTTGCCTTACTGAATGCTGAGAACAGCAAAAATAGTCAAATTTCCCTTTTAATATATTTATTGTTAAAAAGAGAAAATTTCTTCTTTTGTTTCATATAAAATTTATGTAATGCAAATGTGTACTTTTAAAATTATATAAATTTTAAATCCTTGGTAACAAGCTTTCACTTGACATCTAGTTTCCGTTTCTGAATCAAATAATATAAAATAAACTTTCAATCAAAATTTAATTCAATTCCTGCTGAAGTCAACAAGGAAAAAAAATGGTTAATTTTTCATTAAATAATTATCAAAAAATATTTATAAAAAATAACTCACTTTGATAAGAATTGAACTCGCAATCTTCACCTTCAAGTGAAAAATGCTGAAATCCTTGCATTATACCAATTTATCTACGATCATTTGATTTCGGTTTATTTGACAAACTACTAAAACTGTATTTAAAGTATTAAAAATTAATTGAATTTAATTAATATTTGAAAAATTTGTATCGATATCATTCACTACAAGTTAAAAAAAATCTATTACAACTTGAGTGGATGAATAAAAAGTATTTTATTAACGATTGAGAATTCGAACAAGATATATATATAAATATATGTGTATGGAGAGTGTGAACTATTAGTAGGAATTGAAAAAAAGTCATTGTCAACACATAATCGGATGAAACCTGACTTACATAATGCAAGAATAAAAAAAAGTTTAAATAGTAATAATTGGGGCATTCTTATTGAGCGTATAATTAATGTAAATATTAATGAATTCGTACTGTAATTCTCGAAAAAGTATCTTGATGTAAGAATGACAATTTCTTAAAATATTTATTATGAGTAAACACCTTAAAAAATGTGCCGCAGAAAGAAATGTCTTTAAAATTATTCTTGCCATTATGTCATTGAAATGATTTCTTGTGAATTTTAAAAAGAGAGAATTTCTCTCCTCTGCTATTTATTAGAACTTGATGCAAGGAAACGCTAAACTTTTTTTAAAATAACATTTTAAGCAAATCACTCAGATGGGATCCACAAAATGCTAAACGCACATAAAACAAACGTTTATAATTAGTAAAAACTCTATCTTCCACAGTGAGTTGCATTAAATTTTAAATATATACAGAAATGAAGAATAAACTTTAAATAGTTAGTAACAAAAGCATATTTTCTATGTTAGCGTATAATGGTCTCAATACAGTTCTCAACATTTTTGAATCCGAGTCACATTCGAGAAAAGAATGGAGAACAGACAGAACTATTCTTCGATGAGATCTTAAGCTGAGACATCGCGTTGTTTTCCCAGAACGCCACTGTTCCCCATATTTCAAGGCAAACGATACCCCGATGAGCAATCCTCATTTTTTCGTTCAGCGATACCGGTACCCAGAGTTTTATAAATGAACGTGAAAGAGACGGAGCATGTTTCATTGCTTGACGAAAGATGTTCCACAGGGGAACTGAGGAAAATTATTTTTTATATAAGGTTACATGCACTTGGGCTCAATAATAAATGATCAATTAATCTGGGGTTTTATTATTTCAAATTCACCTTAATCTCTCAGGAATCGAATCAAGTCTTTTGGTAATATGTTATTATTATAAAATGGCTTTTAAATTGCGTTCTTTCTTAATTTAATTCAACTGGACTGCATGTTATTAGCAATTATTTTTACACATTGGTTTTTTTTCTTCTTTCATTGTAATAATCATAGCTGAATGATATTGGAAACGGGTGTAAAGATATATTTTCGGCATTTTTTATTTTTAAAAATCTTTTTCTCCCCCTCAATGAAAAATGATTTACGAAAGAAGTGAGAAAAACATTTTTATAAAAAAAATTCGCCATGAATTAGCAGTGAGGAAATACACAGGTAAACTGTTTCAATGAGCATTTTATTTATTTCAACCTGTAAACATTTGAAATAGTCTTAGAATGAAATATCTTTAGTATAAAATGCTTAGTATAAATGCAAACTATTTTTCAAAGTAGTACGAATTCTTTTTTTCTGTCTTCTTTTGTATGGGAGCATTTTCCTATTTCATTTTAATCTATAACAGTATTTAAATTGTGGCACGTATTGTGATTTAAAAATAACAAATTATAAAAAGATGCTCAAATATAAGTTCAATTTCCTAATAATTGTACATTAAGCCCGACACAGAGAGTAATCGCACTCTCCTTCTAAAAAAGTATTCGACAGATGTTAGGTTCTTTCTCAACTATTGTTCCCCAGTAGCATCCATATAACAACGTACAAGCACATTTTTTTGAGAAGATGTGAGAATATTATGAGAAGACCATTAAAAAAAAGGTTAATTCTTTATAGTTATAAATGTTATATATAAAGTTTTTGTATAAGTTACAAATGTCTGGAAGGAAATGGAATGAATGCAGACTACTTGTGTGTACTAAAAGTGTTTCTAGAAGTCAGTAATGAGTTAAAGAATTTTTCCACCTCGCACCATAATGCAAATATATTCAGATTATTTTCTTGGAAGTCTAAAAAATTTGAATTCAAGATTTTTATGTATATATATCTCCTAGATTAAAAAAAGATAGGAATTATGTCTCCATTTCTTTTATATTTGTATTAATATTATAACACATATTAGCTATGCAGGTGAAATTTTTTTATCGACAATATTTTTTTTAACGCGAGATTTACATATTTGTATCAAAACTTGGTTGAAAAGCATTCATTATGTCTATCTTGCTGAAACCACTCACGTCGCAAACGGCAGTGGTTTGGAGTCAGTGGAATGCACTGTACAGGGCGTCTGGCTCGGAGCTGTCCTTGAAATAACCGATTTGTAACAGTTCGTTGTGTCACATTGGTACCAACTGCAGTTCGAATTTCAGCTGCAGACGCAGTACAATTAGCCTCAGCCATACGCCGAATACGACGGTCTTCCCTCTCAATAGTGCCACGTGGCCGCCCGGAACCTGGTCTTCTTGAGGCAGTACCTTCCCTTGACCACTGCTGTCAATACTCATGCACAGTGGATATATTCCTGCCAAGTCTTTCAGCAATATCGCGGAAAAAAACTCACCTTCTCGTAGCCCTACAACACGACTTCGTTCAAACTCAGTGAGCTTTTGATAATGGCTTCTTCGTCTTCTCAGAGGCATCCTTGACTAACATTAACCCACTACGTCGAATCTCAACTGTAAATAACGATCACGAACCTTACAGCGCTTATTTAAAGCAAACCTTATTTGCATGTTCATAGTGTCGATACTAGCGCCACACTAAAGCGCGTAGCTCGAAATTAGAATCAACGTTATTTTCCAGATGTATAAACACGCCTACCAAATTTCGTTTATCTAGCGCAGCTTCTTCCTAGTATTGGGAATTTTTTTTCCATCAGTGTAGATTTAACCTCTAAAGTCTAGATATATATAGAATTTCGAGCCACATAATTTGAAGGGTTGGATATAATCGTGTCACCTTGTTCAGGGTCTTCCGGTCTGTTCTTTTGCATAAACGCGATGATTCGAAACAGAAATGTTTTAAGTATGAGAATTATGCACCAATTTTTTGCATCAAAATGAGAATTTTTCTTAAATTTCATGATTTTTTATCCTTAAATTAATCGTTTATCGCTCTTTGCTTTCAAAAACATTACAAACATTTTAACTAAAAAATGTGAGAGTTCGAATGTGTGAAATCTGATAGGTGATTTCATGGTTTCAATTGTAGTTTCCTTTCAAATTTTGATTTTAGTCGGTTTGTAAAATGACGTAGTTTGAAATATGCACTCATTTTTCAAGCATTTGTATATTAACTACAATCCAGTTCCACACAGTATCCCCACAAATAATGGGTCAACTACTGGATTTTTTAACTATTATCCGAGACATTCTCTTAATAATGTACAAATTCATTTTTACAGAAAAAGGGAAGAAATTTTCAAGAAGACCATTCCCATTCATTTTTATTCGGTTTGAGATTAGCTCTTTATTTGAATGTTTGAAGTAGATTTGAGAACAAAAAGCTTTCCATTTGCATCTAGCTCACGATGGCGAAATCAATTCAGCCGAAGATTCAGTTTTCAGAGAATCAGATCTCATTTGATTATCTTCTTAATTCGTCTGCTTTCTTTCTAAATTTGTTTATTTTGTTTCTCCAGAAAGTATTTGTTATAATCAAATTTCTAAGTTCCGGTTGTGGTTTCTTCCCAACTCATTTAATAGTATTTATTCTGATATGAATAAAGATGTAGAGATAAAAAAATCAGCAGAATATCTGTCCAAGCGACAAAGGAGAAACTAATAGGATTATGGTAGTAATTTTCTGAAAGACGTCTATTCAAGAACAGCCGAAAGATCTTATATCATTATCATCATCAACATCATTACTATTATTTGATAAGCACTATATAAATAACATGCTTCATTTTGCATTATTTATTGCATTATATTTTGAATTTTAATCTTTGAAATCGATTTGAATTGTTTGAAATCGTTTTTAATTTACACATTAAGGAAATATAAGCAATGTTTTCCTCATTTCGTATTCATAGCGAGATCATTTGTACTTCAAGTGCTGTATAAGGGTTCTGTTGGATGTAGATGAATCGACATCTTCCAAAATTATTTCTAATATTTGTTTATCCTACATATTTTTTTAAAATTATAACTAATATCTGGGTGTATGGCTTAAGATATATTCCTATCTTTGTCCAAACAAATAGTCTCCATACAAAGTATTGCCATTTTGTTTCGATTCATGTTTGTGAGATTTCTTTTAATCATTTGCCTTCCTATAAAGATTTCAATTACAAAGGTAAACTATAGAGTTCAATATTTGAATTTTTTAAAATTTGATTTGGAAAATTAAGTGGAAATAATTTTATTTAAATTTACATAATATATTTTTTAAAAGTATTCACATTCATGAGCATTTGCTTTTCTCTAAATAACACAATTTCAAAACTATAATATTAAAAAAAATCAGATTGCAAACAAAACCACAGATTTATCATTAAAAATAACTTTTTTGTTGAAGTATTTGGGTTTTTTATCTATCAATTTATTAACTAAACTTTACAAAAAATGTTGAAAGCAGACGCTGAAAGAACATCGTAATTCGAATGTCTAAAGCCTTGCTATCATTCGAATTTTTAAAGTAATATTATTGCTTGCTATATTTTTTTTACATATATGACTACAATAACTTACATTCGTATTAAGATAAAATATATTCATCATTCCATTAAACTCCAAATTATGATTAAAATATTAAATTCTATAATTCATATGAAGCTTATCTTATATAATTTAGGACGAATATATTAATGAAGACACCCACTCCTCCCAAAAAAAGAACGGGAATGATGCTATTGAAATGCTAAAAACATTATCCATCTAATTTAAAAATAATTATCTGTTTAGTCTGAAAATATAAAAAGGTGAGAAAAGAAAGAAATTAATTATTTAATTTCGTTTGAAATCCCTGAAGATTTAAATCGATTTATCGCTTTAGGTGAAAATCTAACAAGTATTATAAATATTTAAATACATAAATTAATTTCAAACTAAGATAATTTAATTCAAAATTCATATATTTTTGAAGAAGAAACATTAAAAAATTAAGTTGTTAAATGGGAAGAATCGGAATTTTTTCGAATTAATAAGAATTTACAAGTCATTTCTTGGATTAATAATTGAAGTTAATATATTTCAGTTTCATTTCACACATTTTGAAAAACTTATTGCGCTAGTAAATAATTTTTAGCGAAGACTTATAATCGAAAAAGGATATGTAAAGAAATAATAAATTAGTTGCACAATGTAAATTTCAGAATTTACTTGATTTGCTGCATTATTTTCATCATCAATTTATTTACATCCTTTAAAAAGAACCATAATGAACTTCAAATATATACAGGGAGGATGAAGGTTGTAAGAATAAAACCTACCCACCCTTTGTTTGCATTCGATGACCCAAATACAGGCCTCAGCATTCTTAAATCCAAGTCACGCGCTGGAAAAGAACTCAAAACAGACGGAACTACCCTTCGATGAGATCTTAAGCTGAGACATCCCGTTGTTTTCCCAGAACGCCACTGTTGCCCATATTTTAAGGCAAACGATGCCCTGATGAGCAATCCCCATTTTTTCATTCAGCGATACCGGTACCCACAGTTTTATAAATGAACGTGAAAGAGATGGAGCATGTTTTATTCCCTGACGAAAGAGAAACAAGGGAACTGGGGGAATTTTTTTTATATCTGGTTACATCCTGGTTCAATAATGGATGACCCATTAATGTGGAATTTTATTATTGCTAATTCACCTTTATCTCTAAAGAATAGAATTAAGTCTTTTAGTGAAATGCGCTTATTGAAAAAATGGCTTTTGACATCTGATTCTTTTGTAATTTAATTCAACTTACTTAAATGGGGCAAGGAATTAATTTTAGACATTATTTTTTTATTCCATTCTATAAATCAGAATTGTATGGTATGCAGATGAACATAAAGATTTTTTTGCTCTTAAAAGATAATACATTTTATTGTATTCATTGATTTTTTATTTTAGGTTCCTTTTTTATCTGAATATTTTGCTGAATTATAAGATGAAACTAAATGTTGGTGTATAAATTTTAACATCCTTTGGATTATATTATTCAGGCTATAAAATAAATGTAATTTTACCAGCATTATCAGAAAAAAGTATATTTTAATAATTGCAGCAACGATTGTAATCTTTATTAAGGTTTATCAATATGTATTCTGAATAAAATAAATTTATAAAAATCCAAAACGCATATTATAAACGCAAATAATCCAAATTTATAATTTTAATAATAGTTAAACTCATCATTCATAAAATCTATAATACATCACGTTTTAGTTTATTGAGAATAAATGTTAAATGATAATTCATTACAATTACACGGTATAGAAAACTATTTAGCTTGAAGAATCGAATATTTTTTTACCTAGGTACGCTATTTGAAATTATTAGCAAATCATTTTTTGAGCTTTATTGCGTAAATTAGTTTTGACATATTGCAAAATTCTCCGTA
>JAPMOQ010042096.1:673961-699131 GCA_026543055.1 Argiope trifasciata | reverse complement strand
TATATATATATATATATATATATATATATATATATATATATATATATGTGTGTGTGTGTGTGTGTGTGTGTGTACCTTGAGCGAATTTTTTAAATGTGCATGCTGTTTAATTTAATAAAAATTCTGATTTTGTAATTTTCCTGCTATATTTTCCATAATTGTTACTGCACCAATCAAGTTTTTGCATAATTTTAAAATTTCAGAAATCGTATTTAAAAATGACTGTTATTTAAGAAAACTATTAATTAAAAAAATTATTTAAAAAAAATACTCTCGCTGAATTTATTTTAAAAAGATTTAATTATTTTTTGCCTATTTTCACTAATAGATTTATTTATAGCAAGAGAAAACAAATGTGTGACATTTTTCATTACAATATTACAGTGTAATTTTCTTCCATTACTGGATATAACTGAAAGATATGACTAATTGTTCGCTCAATTTTTGTGAGAAATCAGAAAGGAAAGTCATATTTTCATAAAAAACAGTGTCTAGACTAAACTGTAAACCGAAGAAATTTGATTTTCAATTTTATGATGTAATATCCCTATATCACTCGGTTATATTTGAATTTTTTTCGTACAAAAAACAATTTTTGTAAACCTACCAAACTAACAAATATTGGTTGCTGCCACTTTTTTTTATTTAATTAAGGGATTCATGATCATTGAATGATGTGTAAGGCATTTAATTGAAATCCATAAGTAAGCTTATTGCCAAAGGAGGCTAATAAAGATAGGAACAATAAATAAAACAATGATGCATGTATCAATGTTAACATAATTTAATTTTCATAGAAAAATAAATCGTATTCACTACTGATAATAATTATATTTAAATATGCTTGTCTTATTTTTCTGAAAAATATGCTTAAATATATTTATTTTCAATTGTGATAATTACATATTTTAAAGAATTTTCTACATTTATCTTTTTGAAATATTCAGTAGCTAGTTGTTAGAAACCATTTATTTTGAACAAATTGAAATCCCTAACAAAATAAAAAATTATTTTTTCAATTATTTGAAACATCCACTAAAAACAGAAAGAAGGTAAGGAAATTGGTGAAATCTGTTAGATCTTTAAAAATAGAATTTCAACCTAAAACTATTTCAAAACTGTTAAAATGTTGTTTTATTTTATATAAAAAGTAGTTTAAATATTTAGGAGATATATTTAGATTTATCAAACACTGAACAACAAATATGTATTAATTTTTTTAAGGAAACAGCAAGATAACATTTCTGACGGACATAATCTTAAAGAATGGGAAAAAAAAAGAATTCTTATTAGAACATGAACTACAACTTGCCGTTTAACTATCAAATTACACGAAAGTGTACTTAATAACTAAATCCTAACATCTCTCTTTGGAATTTTAATGACTCCCTTTCCTGATATAAAAGCAAGATCATTATATCGTTCCTCATCAGTTAACATTAGGGATAATATTTCTTCCAAATAAAAGAAAGCAAAATGCATGTTTTGATTATCTACATCTTCCTGAAGAAAACTCATTTCATCCGAACTGATGAATTCATGTTTCTCCCATTTTAGAAGTAAATAATTATTAGAAATGGAAGATTGAATCCAGCAATAAGTATAATTACACTTGCAGAGTTCCCTCGTGCGCGGTTAAAGAGATTTTAATTGTTGTTTAAAACATTTTTCGACAAGATTAAAAATGCTTAATGTAAATTGAGATTATTCTAGGATGGAAAATTGTTTTTAAGTTGTTTAACATGTCTTCTTCCATCATGGAATTGATGTGGAATATTTTTATTTATATATCCAGATCGGCACAAGTTTTCTTTCGAATTAAATTGAGTTTATTTCAGTTTTTGAGAAGATGCATCAAGTAATTAAAATGAGCGAAATTGGATAATTAAAGCATTTTAGAAAAATTGTCTATATATTTATCAAAATATTTCAGAATTCATTTGTTTCGAGATTCAAAAGAAAGCATTAATTCCAGTCTTGGACAATTTTTAAAAAATATGGTTTGTAACACAACAAATATTTCAGAAAACAAAGGGAAAATTGCTTTAAAAGTTATGGATTAAAAAACGAACAACATTGTTTTATTTGAGATGGAAATTTAAAAAAAAATAAGAATGCCTTTATTTTAGAAATTTCATTTAAATGAAATTGAATAATGTGTTTACAAATACTACTGCACTACTACAGCAAACATATTATTTTATAATATATATAAACCTTTATTTTTAAAAAAAACTATTTCAAAATACTACTTCATGGTAATTTATAGAAAATTCTTTGGGAAAACTTATCGAAATTAGTAATAACATTAAATGAAAATCAAAAGTAATTGATCCCCAAATTTACTATTATTGGATCAAATCTATAATATGTTTTTAAAATTTTTAATAAACAGGAATAAATCTCGATTTTGATAGATTTTAATTTGCTTTGAACATATACCTTGAATCCTGAATTTATTTTTTTTTTTTATAAATACTTGTTAAAAAAATATATTCTTCCCCTACAAATAAAAATAATTGTACGAATTGAAAAGACTTGAATTTGAAATAACTAAAGATTAAAATTTTTAAGACAATCAAATGTTGATGAATTTTTTATATATATAAGAAGCCCTGAAATAACTATTAAAATCAAAATTTGTGGTAGGGAAACAATTTTTTTTTAATCTTTACAAATTAGAGATAGAAGGAATTGAATATATAATTATATGTCAATGATTTTTATGGTAATGTAATTCAGCTTAATGTGATTATTTTTATAAAAAATGAATTATGATAGGGCTACTGTGAGATTAAATACTAACTGTAAAAGACGAATTAAATGTGAAGAAATGTCTTTGTTCAGTTTGAATTACTGAATGGAAAATTATCTGAAATGAAAATGATTATTATACGTGTTATGAAAATTTTAATTTCTTTTTTGCAATAATCATGCAAATCTGTCCTTTATTTTCTTCTTTGTTTTAATTCATTTTACTAAAAGTCATAATTCGAAATCTGCTTTCCATATTTGTAAGTAAACAAAAATCTTCAAAAACTCTCCCCTAAAATAATTCGTTAGCTTTTCCCCTATCTGTCAAAAGAACATTTAGCAGATAACTTATGTTCCAAGGATTAGGAAACCTGACTTGAATTAAGAAACCGAACTTAAATTCAGTAATTCGTTTATCACAAATACTTTCCGATTCACAACATAAATGAATTCGACAAGCAGCGAAATAAAATCAGCATTTAATCTTAATAGATTTATCTGTCTCGCAGAATATTTACTTTCAGCATTTTCTAAATATTCATCACATGGGAATTGAATTTTCAGTTTGAATACATCAAATTTTCTTGTAAATTCTTCTATTACTAAATGCAAAGAAATTTGTTTAAGACACTGAAAAGAAAATTGCCCTTTCACCTTAAAAATAAGATAGAAAAATACTTTATTGAGTATTTATTTTTTTGGAAATACGTATAAACTTCATCTCAGGCATATAATGCAGTCACGTAGTTTTAGTTATTTTTAAGTACTATTAGAACTTAAATTAATTGTGATTTTTCATAAAATTATTTTCAGAATCATTTAATATATCTTCAATGATATTCCCCAATTCAAGAAAGTTACAATGGTGGTATTTAAGTCACTAGTGCACTACCATGTTAAAGTACTTAAAAAGAAAATTTGATATTTACTATGTTTAAATTCAATATATTCATTTTTTTAAACTTCTCAAAGTCTTAAGTCCAGACAAGGGTATTTACATGCAGAAGAAAAACAAAATAAAACATTCCAGGATGAAAAAATGTATAAACAATATTTATATAAGTTACAAAAAAGGCGCAAATATCATTCCAGCACTAAAGTGCTAAAATTAAATAGATCCTCAAACTGTAAAAAAATGAAGTATCTTGAGTATTCTATGAATATTTAAATAGTAATTAATGGTATTAAGACATTAAAACATTTACAAAGTAATTTATTTTTTATTAAACATAATATTTCCAAATACTAAAGTTATTTAGTCTTTGAATGATTTATTAGGTTGTTCGGAAAGTAATTTCGTTTTTTCCTGACAAAGGATTTAATTGCATTTTTCGCACCCAATTTCATACTTAAACCGCAAAATCATTTTATGTTTTAAGAGCTGATATAGCAAGGCTTGAGTGTGAAAAAGTGCAGCTGATTCTTCGCAGTAGTTTTTGGATGGTGCCCTTTTAAATATGGAGAGCAATAAACAGCATTTTCGTCATTTTTTTCTTTTTTGCTATAAAAGGTAAAAATGCTGTTCAAGCCAGAAATAAATTAGCCAATATGTGTGGAGAAGATATGTTAACAGTACATCAGTACCAGAACTGATTTGCAAAATTTTTCCTTCAAATGAGGAGGCCAAAAACCACCTCGATCAGTTTTTTTTACAGCAAAGACCAAAACTTTTATGAGCGTGTAATCATGTTACTACCAAACGGTATTAGACCAGAATGGCAATTTTATAATTTAATAAATAATTTATTCATTAAACAAAAATTTCTTTTCATTTTGACACAAAAATACGAAATGACTTTCCGAACGACCCAATAATATAAAATTACTTAATGACTGATGACCTAAATCTCCAGAAAAGAAAAACGATTCCTAAACTGCCTTTTCGAGTCTTCTAATGACAAAAATGTAACGAATATAACTTATATTTAATCAGAAATATTTGTATTCAGTCCTGGGAAATATATAATGCTCATAAGATATATTAATCGACTTGTGATGAATTACTTACCTACGTACTAAATACAGCTGGATTTTAAATCTGAAATTTTAATCGATATTTGCACAAGGCCCGATCACTGAAAATTAAATGCCCCAAAAGAAGGATTCAGAAAATTTGAAGCTTGTAGTATCGTAAAATTTAAAATTCTATTACTATAAATATTTCAAAGCAAAAATACTACATTTACTCAAACAGTGAAATCAAATTCACTTCACCCAAAATAAATGCAATGCAGTCGAAAAAAAATATTTCCATAAAAACAATTATCTATGCTTATCGGATCAATCAAATAACCGCTCAGCCATACTTTTTAAAATACTTCTCATAAATAATGAATACATAAAATTACTCTCTCGTTTATTTCGTTCCTTGAAAAAATTAACAAAAACAAAAATCATCATCAAAATCGTGTCTAAGTTGGTCACGGACTGTGAAGTTAGTGTTACTCGATAAAAATCTTCCTCTTCTGAGTTTCTTGAGAAATATCTTCCGTCATGCAGTAAAACAAACTCAGTCTCATTTACGTCCATATATCAAGTGCTGAAATATCTTGAAAGTGAAAGAAAATACACATAACTCAACGTGGTATCTTTTATCTAGAAATCTGGGAAGCTTTAGTACTTTGGAAAGTAGTGAGATTTCAGAGCATTAGAGTTCATCGAAGAATTGTTTTAAACCTGTTTTAAATTCATTTCCCGTAAGAGATTTCAAACGACATTTTTTGATATTTGGGTGCAAAAATAAATAACTGTGCTTGACACTCAGAAATTTCTTTTAATATGCAAACATAATCTTCATACAGTTAATGAATCAAAAATCGCATGCAAGAAATTTTTGAAAGAAATTAGTTTGAAAGAAATTAAATATTTTTTAGAAAATTAGTTTGAAATTCATTAATTAAATTTATAAACAGATTAATTTGGAATAAACGAATTTTTAAACAAATTAATTTGAGATTAATTAATAATTTAGTAACTGAATAAATCAATAAATTTAACATCCCATTTCTCACCAATGTAAATTTTCTGTTAAAAGTATTTAAGAAATAGCACACAAATAAATTCATAATTTTTAAAAACTTACACATAATTCAAACGAAACCCATAAAACTGAAAAGACTTAAAGTTTATTTTTTTACCCAAATTCTTAAGATCAATTTTTCGATTTTTATAAAATTTTATTATGTGCACAAAATTGATTTTTAGATTATAGTAAATTATAATTTTTGATTAATATTTATATACGAGATCAAAAGAATATTGCAGCATGATGTTGCATCCAATCCAGTGTGCATTGCTTGCATTATGTTTGAAAATGTATTTCAATTGTTAGTTATTTAGTTTTTGTTTCTTTTATGTTTGAAATCATTGCCACTTTTTCAATTTCACTCGAATTTTAATGCTATATGTTACCTTATTATTCTTCTAATATGTAGTTCCAGTATTTTTTTTTTAATTTAACATGTTAGAGCAAAATGTAAAAAAAAAAATTGATTTTTTAGATCTCAAAATTTTTAGGGCCTTAAATTATATTCATTATTTTTACACAAATCTACAACCAAAACACTGATGTAAATGTTCATTTTTGAATTAAAAACATTAACTCATAAAAATATTTTGAAATTTTTTAGTTCTGAGAAGCGTTGTAATTAAGCTGATTTAATTGTACACATAATCTTTATAAAGGGTATTGCAAAGACATCATCTGAGAAATATTTGAAATACGTTTCAATAATTTTCCCACATAATTAAATTTTTGAATTGCGGATGTATATTTTAAACCAAAAAGAAAAAAAAACAACTTTTGTATTCGTAATCTTAAAAACGACATTCATGTGTATGAAGAATAAAACAATATAAGATTTAAAAATTCTAACAAATATGGAACAAAAAATTAATTAATTTCTGGATGCAATTGTTATGCAGTAATACATAGTATTGAATACGTTACCGAAAAGTATCTTAAACAAAGCTGATCACATATAAATCATATAAAAATCTGAATGATTATTTTCAGACTTTGTTTGTTGATCCAATTAATTATCTATTTTTGAGGAATATAGGAAGTTCTAAACAAAAAATATATTTTATTTTCTTCAAACTGATGGTAAATTTTGATGTCTCTTTCATAAACACATAATTTTTAATTCTCTTTTATGCTTTTTACTGCCGATTTAGTATATTGTTTACATATAGCATCCAAAAGCTGTTGTGTTCAAAAAATTTAATTATAAAACAGCACTTTAATTTAGAATCGCTTTTACAGAATATTTAATTATCTTTCGTTTAGTAAATATTTAAACTTCTAAATTGTTTTGCAATGATTTGCTTTAAAAAGATGCTCTAAGCTAGTAAAAGTTCTCTTTCATGTTTCAAAAAGTATTTTCATAATAACTAAATAAATTTATCATTAAATGTTCAATATGCTTGCTTTTGTTAAAAAATGTACTCAGCAATCTATTAAAACTCCTTTTAACTTTAGTATTTCTAAATAATTAAATCTTTTCAAAATATGCTTTTCCTTGTTTCAATAATAAATAAAATATTGAACTTAACAAATACATTATTTTAAAATCGAAGTAAATATCTTTTTTCTGTTCTTTATCCTTTCTAAATTGTTTATTATCTTCATCTATATTTTTAGTGAATTATTATTTTTAACAATTCAAGGATTTTAATATAAGGTTGTTAATGTAATTGTTAGGGTACAGTTTCTAAATTAAAATGTTTTATTTTTACATACAAGTTAGACTTTTATATTTTGAAAACTATTAAACAATACTTGCGATACTTACTTTTATATTATTCTTCATGCAGAAATGTGTTTTTTTAAATTTTTTTTTCCAAATAGATTTTACTTTTAATAATATCAGAGGAATACTTCATGAGTGTGAATTATGGAAGTGTTTATTTTAAAATTTAGATTATCGTTAATAATATTTTTCATACTTTCAAGTCAAATGACTTCTTCAAAGTCAAAAAAGTTTTGGGCCTTAAAATATACTTTATTTATGTACCGAAAGTTTTACGAAATATTAACGAAAATGGATACACATTTCACTGAGTTTAAATTTTACACAGAGAATATTTTAGTTTTGTTCGACATTTGTTTATTAATCATTATGTTATTTATTTATATAACATTTGTTTATTAGTCACATATCACTTTTGGAATGAAAAAATAAACAATTCTCAACATACAGAGTTTCCTCTTCAGCATCTAACATGATTTTTAGGCAGTATTTTTTTTTAATTTGAGGTGGTAGGCCATTCAGAAGAAAGGTTGCTAAATCCAGGCATCCTTGTCATTTCATTCTTGTTCATAATTCAATTTTTTTTTAAATAAGTATTATTATATTTAAGAAGCATGAATATCTCTGTCAAATTGTAAATTAATAAAATAATAGAAAAGTATTTTTGTATAGTATCATATAATAATATCTATCAATCTTTATTCTAAAAATTAAAATTATATTTTAAAGAAGAAACGCGTTTTTTATGTAAATTTTGTAAAAGCTGGCGTTTTAAGAATAAAGTAAAAACAAAAATACTTCTACTTTCATTTTAAAAATGCCTTCTATACAATTATAACAACTAAATAAACATCTGTAAAATTTTTGACAGAAAAGCCATCTTCATATTTCAGTTAATTAGCTTAAAGAGGTTTACGAGTAAGGAAATGCAATTTTAGTGATATATTGTAATTCTCTAAGGGACATTTGCATTAAAAGAAGAGTGATAATTACTCTAATTATCTTACACGAAATTTTAAGTATTTAACAAACATTTAATGTCACTAAAAACTAAGCTCGTGTGTAATGCTTGTAATTAAAATCTTTAATTGATAATGAAAATTTAGTAATTCTGGAAGGTATGCGATCTAACGAATACTAATTTGTGGAAATCCTTATTGAAAATGATTGAATTTAATTCCAGAAAATTGTTTGACCGAATAATAGCTCTTTAAAGATAACTCTAATAGAAGATAAACAAATTAAATATAACCCAAATATGAATTAATTTTAATGTTTAATTAATTTTAAATATGTATCATACGGAAATAAATATTCTGAGAATATTTTTCCTTTTTACCACAGTCTTCACTAAGCCAAAATATAATAATTATTCTTCTAAAATATAATATCAGAAACAAAAAATAATATTACATTTTGCTTTAGTTTTAGTTTTATTCATTTTTCCTTAAATTTTGATTCATTAGTGGCAGGAGAAAAATTGTTGACATTGAAAGTTTGCAGAAGAAATGCAATCAAAGTAATACTAATTCGAAGAAATACTTTCTGAAAATGATGGAATTTAATTTTTTGGAAATTCTTCAGCTGAATAATAATTCTTGAAATATAATCTAATAAAAAAACCAAATTAATTAAAACCCAAATATGAATTAAATTTAATACTTCTAATCATTTTGAAATCGTAACATATTAGAGTAAATATTTTCAGATTATTCTTCATTTTTACAGAAATTGCTTATTAAGTCACTGGAAATCATTATTTTCCTACATTATAATATAAGAAACAAAATAAAATTATTATCAAATAAAATTAACTCATTTCTTTGAAAAATGCAATTAAATTTAAAGTTTTGATCAGACTGTTTCATTTAAAGATATATTTGAAATTGTAATAAATTCTTCTAATATGCAATCGCCGCTAAAATCTAAAATTACTTTATCGTTGTATGCATCATTAGATAAAGTGTTTTGACGGAGGAAAACAAATCTGCTACTTTAAAAATGTCAGGTATTTATGAAATGATTATAATGAATTTAAAACTCATGTGCTCATTAAAATGAGTTAAAGATCTTCATAGATTTAATATTTCAAATAAATTTTAATCAAATAGATAAGTTTTGATGAAATAAATTCATTTTTAAATTGTCACTTGATAATTTGCAAATATTTCAAATCCAGGATTTCAAAAATATATTTATAAAAAATGTAAGATGCTGAAATTATTGTTTCATTTATTAATTTTAATTTAGAGAATTTAATTAGCTGGTGAGATTTTCATTCATTTTTATAAAACTTTAGTTGTTCTATGTTTCTAAAGATAGATGTATGAGGTGTATTTTTCTTAAATTTATTTTCCAAAATCCTTATGTTATTCAATATACAAATAAGATGATTTCCAAATTTGATGATTGTAAAAATTAAATATAAAACGAAGCAAAAATGATAGTAAATATATTTTTTCAATCTACCAATAACGATTTATTTCTACATAAAAATAAAAATTATAACCCCATTCAGCATCGTTAAAAGCCTATTTGTGTGCGTTCATAATTTCAAAAGTAATAATAAATTATAAAAGGACAACGGCAATATTATCACCTTTTTTACTTTTTACCAGCGGATGACCGAGCTCCACTCGGAGAAAACAGGTATCGAAGCTAACTCGAAGATTTAAATTTTCAACTGTGATTTATCAAAACAATACATGCCATAAGAAAATTTGTGAAACCATTGGTGAAAAGATAACCGGTTAAAGTGCACCATTGTAAACTATTCTAAACAAAGTTAGAGTTTGGAAAGGGAACTATTCTATACAAAAGTAAAGTAAAGGTAAAGATTGAAGTGTGTTGAAGTTCAATATTTTTGACAAATTTATTTAAAAAAACCAAACATATATACATACATAAGAAACATATTATAAACCTATAACAGCATAAACATAAATCTTTATTAGTTCGCCATATTGGCTATAGATGGCAGCACGTTACCGCTTGAAAATTTAAGTAGCCATTATGACGAACTAATAAAGTTTGAAAATATCCTGTCTGTAACTCCAAACTGCTCGACCGTAGAGCTTCAAAACCGGCGCCAATCGATTCCTCGTGGCCAAAAACCCCAGTTCCCCAAGTTTACCGGAGTTTATTAATTCTGGGGCGATTTTCGACTTGGCAACCATTCCTCGTATTACAGTATTAGATTATCAAATCGTAAAAATTGGTGTTTTATCACATCAGAATAAAACTGAATGGAGCGAAAGAAATGCGAGGAGAACAACTATCTCCAGAAATAGAAAAGAAGCTTTTTCTTTATATATATATATATATATATATATATATATATATATATGATATTATTTTATTTAAATTTTTTTCAAATACAATAAATAAAAGTCTCAGTGTTAATACTGAAAATTGAATCAACTATTATTTTCTGACTTTTTTTTCATTTGAGTTAATATGAAATAGAAAAGTGAAGACCCTATAATAACAGTTAATTATTTGTTGCTAGAAGCAAAATGAAAAATATTTTTAAAATTCGAGACTATAATAATTTAGAATATAATAATAAAATTTAAAATATTTTCTCGGCGAAATGATAATTTTAAAAAAAATTGTATTCTTTGTTAATAAGAACAGAAAAACATCATCTTAAATATTCATTGTTTACTTAAAGTAATTTGACATTTGCACGATGCATGAACCAGATAAATAATTTGGATAAACATGATTTATTCGAAATATTTTTGAAAATAAACATCATAACTTATATACTCATCCATTTGCTAAAGAAATAAATCATGAACCGAATGCGAAAAATAGAGTTTTCGATTTTCGTTAAAAAGTGAATTTAATTATTTTATTATTTTTTATTAATTTTGATTATTTAATTATTTTATTAATTTTAATTATTTAATTATTTATTAATTATTTTTACTTTTGATTATTTAATTATTTTATTGATTGTTATTATTTCTTTAGAAATTATTATTTCTTTCTTTAAAAAGATACAATACGATATTATCTAAATTTTGTTATTTAATTTCAGTTTAAAAATATCAACATATTATCATAATTAACACATCGTAAATGTTATTTCCTATAGTACTTGTCATGACAAATCCGTTGTCAGATCTATCAGTGATTTAATCTGAGTAATAATCTATTTTTTTATCTGTGGCATCTTGGGCCAAATGTTTGTCTTACCTAATGATGCTTCACACTCTCTTGCTCAACCATTTTAAACAGATAGCACATTTACATACCTCACAGAGAAAACACATATGAAGAAAAACCATTCCCAATACGGGACTTGAACCTGAGAAGCCCTGATCATGGGGAAAAGCTATTCCCTATGTCAAGACGCTTTAATTGATATATTTACGAAACATATATAAAAACGAAATTCTGCATCTTTGTAATATAAAGTAATTAATCATGCATCATAAGAATTATAAAAAAGAACATGGCAGAGCATGTAATATAGCAGCTCTTTTAAAGATGATATCTTCCACACATCTTATTTAAATCCATTTAAGAATCCTAGATTTTGATTAAATTAATTAAATTTTGAATTAAATTGCAGTATATTATTGTGTGTTTATATTGATAAAAACCTATAATGTTGCTTCACAGTACAGTAAGTACTATCGCCGGAAAGACCGATTTACAATAATTTGTGTTGGAAGCTGTTTGGATACTTCATTTTTATTAGATATGGCAATCTTGAACTTCAAATTCTCAATAGTTTAATTAAATTTAATTAATAATGTGTGATCAAAAAATTTTATAAAAAATTTCTTTGGTAATCTTAATGACGTTTTTTTAGTGATGAAACATTTGACCCATATTAGAACAAGAATTTGCGTTGAAAAAATCCGTAGAATCCTACTATAAATTTTGAGAGGTTTCCTAAGCAAACTACAGGTATATTAATATTTAAATATAGAAAAAGAAAATCCCGTAATTTATACTATTAAGCCAGTAAAGTTTCATATCAAACTATAAATCAAAGTTTATCTTAAAACATTATAAATACTAAATATATTTTGCGACATTTCATTTCTCATAGTTTTTTCTTTTAAGACAATTTTATAACAAACTAATAAACTTCATAAATATCGAGTAATTATCTCGCAAATCAAATCATTAAATTTAATATTCAGAGATTTGCCAATATTTAATATTCTGAGAGAGATGTAAATTTTACTTCATTATGTATGACTTCTGTTTTCTTTATAAAATTCATTTATTGATTGTAATACAGAAAATTAATGAAAAGTATTTTAATAGTGGGAAGCATGGAGAGTTCCAAATTTATCGAGAAACAATGCACCCAAAAATTAATTTATACATTATATAAATATATTCTGAAAAATTAGTGTGTTGCTGCATTTTTATTTTTTTTTCTTGGTTATAATAAATTAAATTATTATGTAAATTTTTATTGCTCAATTACTTAGTGTAAGGATATTCAATTTTTACTTAATTATGATTTGAGCCTCTGTCCTGATTTTAATAGTTTTCACTTATTAGCGCAATGTTGTCAACTACCTTTAATTAATCCATTTTTTTTCTGATTCACATAGTATGCTGTAATTAGGTTAACGTAAATATTTTATTATTATCAACAAAATATTTTTAAAATATTTTTGAAAATGTTCTTTTATTGTGATGATTTGTATAATTTTTATTGATTAATCTTATTGAAACTGAATTGCGATTTTAATACATTTCATGAAAAGTGTTTTTAAAGTTTGCATAAATATGTAAATTTAAAAATTTTGCTAAAATTATCTGGAATGCTATTTTGTCGTAATCCTACTTTTGTCTAATACTACTTTGTCTTTTAAATTTATAAGTGATGAAAAATTTCCTATAAAATATGCATTATTCGTTTCATATCAAATATTTTTCAAAAAATTAAGAGAAAAAATATTCAATTCTACTTTTAACAACTCCAACTCAATTTTTTTTCCTGTAAAGAAATCAATAATGTTTTTTTTTCTTTTAGTTTTTCTTTTAATATGTTTCATATCGAAATGGAAAGAAAAAAATCTTAAAATATTCGTGGCTGGGAAATGGAAGTAAAAATTATCAGTAAATTCAAATATTTATAATCCTAAGAATGAGATAAGTTTTTTTTCAACATGTGCAAATATCATTTCATTTTTTTACATATTTATTTTGCCTTTCAAATTCATTTATTTTTTGATTGAAACTTTCTAAAACATTTAGTGAGCTTCAAAGGAGGTGTTTGCTAGCTCAAATCGAATTTCCTAATGTGATATATATATAAAGAAATTCTGTTTACTGTCCTTTTCAAAAGTTAAAGAAAAGCAGAATTAATATTATCTGGGAGGGGAATAACAGAATGCACAGTATCACAACACAAGACGAAATTTATATCCGATCTGTCTAAGAATATTTAAATTTATGTAATCTGGAATACTTATTCCTATAAAATGGTTTAAAATTTATTAACAAGTTTGAATTTGACAAAAAAAAAATATTGAATAAATTGCAAAAATAATTCGAATAAATCATATAAAATGATTTATGTATTTCTCCTAGTTGTTTTTTCTTGTTCGCTAATACATAAAAGTTTATTCTGTATGTTTTTCCTTTAAAAAATATGCAGTTATATTGTATAAAATCTAAAATCTATTCAATATTAAATCAAACAGCAATACCTTATTATACAAATTATTTCATGTTTTCTTTGATATTATGACGGATTGTATTGAAAATATATTCAGGTTGTCAATTTTATTATTCATTCGATATTTTAGTATATCTATAAATAAATTTATATCCCTCAAACAATTTAACCTGTTAGAGAATTTTTCAAACTAGTTGTTGAGATTTATCTAATCATTCTTGTTTTTTTATACTTTTTGAGTATGTTTTAGAATGTTGTCATCATAATGTGAAGATATAAATAAACCTTTTACCTCAGTGAAATAACTTTTGACTTTAAGTCATATCTGTAGAAACTTATATAAATTATTTTAAAACTGCATAATGCATAATAAATTGCGTAAAACTGATATTTTAACAACTAATCCCAATTGTAGTTTTAAAATTTATATACTAGACCCAAAGGGAAAGTTATTGAAATTCCTCGACTGATTACAAATTAACTGTAAATGACTGTCCCAAATGGCTGGAACTATGACCTCTGGAATAGAAACGATTCCAAAGCTACGAAGATGCTGTTGTTCAATATTATTATGATTTATATAAATTTTTGAAATTAATGTTTAAAATTTTCCATGTGTAACCAAAACTCTAATATTATACTTGTTTGTTAATTAATAAAATCCTAATCTCACTAGTAAATTTTCAGTTTTTAAAATAAGTAAAGAGTCAATGCAGCAACAGCTTTCTTGAGTTATCATTTGACGAAAATTGCATAAAACTATTTTGACATGGTCATAGATAAAACATATTATTTTAGTTGTAAATTTAACTATCGTCCGCGAAATCTCTATCAACGGTATGATAAATATTAAAAATATTTTACCAAAATTCCGAATTTTTCAGAAATTGAATTTACTTCTCTTTGAATTTAACTCTCCAAAAGACATAAATCATGCAGGACTCTGGAATTACAGAACTCCAGCATTTCATCAATTTAAAGATGTGACTTTGGGATTACCATAATTGACGTAACGAAAAAAGTATTGAAGTCACTTCTTTTGGTTTGAGAAGCAAAAAAATTTCTTTCAGAAGAAAAGATTTAAAAATTATTAAAGGTATTAAATGAATGGTATTAAGAAATCAATACTGTAACAGCTTTCAAATATAGATGTATTATTTGATGAAAATTATATATAAAGCTATTCTACCTGGTAATAGGCCAAAAATGTTGTTTTCATTGAAAATTAAACTGATTTTCCCCTCTTATTCAAACTTATTAAAGGATCAGAGCTTAAAAATTTATGTTGAAATTTCAAAATAGTCCAGAGATAAAACTTTCTGAAATGTTCTCTCCAAAAGACTATAAGAACGTGTAGACATAATATATCACTCCAAAAGACTATAAACATATACTTTAGAAATTTCATCATGTCATGAAATGAATATGGCTTTTTAGTGACTGGAATTATCATCATTGATGTAGCGAAAAGAACCGTGTTAAAACATTTTTTATTAAGAAGCAATAAATTTTCTTTCTCTGAAAGAAGATTAAAAATATCATTAAAATTCCTTAATATGATATAAATAATAATTGCAAAAATTCCGAAATTTTTTTAAGATTAAATACGATTACCAGGCTTTTATCTTTTGAACAGACTATAAGCATGTGGAGCGCTGGAATTGTAGAAATTTCATCTTGTCAAATTAAAATGACTTGTTCCGACTTTGGAATCATCATTGATGTAACGTGCATTAACACCAAATAATAATTTTCGTTATCGAGAAAAGTTACTTCGGATTATTCAATATCTTCAGTTAAAATAATATGATACTTTAAATAAATAAAATGTAAAACATTCTTTAAATATCAAATAATAAGAATTTGAAAGAATGTAAGTTTTTCTTATTAAAACTTGCAATCGGAATTTATCATTGATACAACCATATATTAATAAATGTTTCTAATGTCGATACAAACTAGTCTCATTTGAAAATTTATCAAACTTTTAATTAATGAATCTTCTCTCTCTTGTGAAACATTCTTACCAATGGACATATAGAATAATATTACAGGCGAACGAAAGAAACCAAAAAATTCTGAATAATTCTCTAAGAAAACTCCTTTAATTCAAGCAGTTAGCAAACATTTTTTCCGACATGGAAATAAATAATTATTGTTGTACAAAAATTAAAACTAAAAATAATTGTAATTGTTTTCGCTGTTTTTGCTATATTGTAATTGCTGTTGGAAACATTTTAATTGATGTATGCATTAATTATTCATAAATTTACGCATACAAATTTTGAGTTCCTTTTGGGGAAAAATTGTTCGTAATCTGCATTTAGAATGAGTTCATTTTCCTTTTAATTGCTTAGAGATGCTTACAATTTAATACTTAATTGAATCCAAATATTTTTTCAAACTAACTTGAGTTTCTTTAAATAATAGGAAATGCATAAATGATTTAAAATGCATATGTAAATGCTCGTCTAAGCATTTAAAAAATAATAACTTCCGTTAAAGCAATAATTTATTGCCATTTTACAGAAAATTTATTGTTTAATAAAAACTAATTCATATCTAATTTTCTTAGTTTACGAGTAAGCCTTTAGCCCTGATTATTCCAAAGAAGCTGAACACTTTTAACTCATATTTTATCAGTTACAAACATTTCTTCTTTTAAATTTTCAGCTTTCTTGCAATGTAAAATAATAATTTTTACTAATGAATAACTTTTATTTACATCTAAGTTATTTTAATAAACACCCTTTTTTAACCCTGAAAAGAGTACACATCCAAGACATTAATTTTTTTTCCAAAAGAAGGAAATATTATTTTAATCAAAATGTGCATGAAAAGTATTAGGAGATTATCTATACGTTTTAGAAAAGTTCAAGCTGAATTTTACTTTATCAGGAATGGTATCAAATTGGTTTTGTATGTCATATGAAATTAGATTTCCGATTTTTTGTTCATTTTTTGGATGAATTCTATTTTTCCAATGTAATTCTTTTTAAATATTCTTTGGGGAAATTATTTTAAATGGAGTTTCTTACTCACAATTCCCAATATTTGAACCATACGACAGGCGTAGTTTAGATAAGGTTGACTCTTTGCGTCACTAAAACTCACTTCCATTCCTCCAGGACTTTTTTTGCGGTTAGCTATTCATATATAGTATCATATTATATTCTCAAACTCTTGATGGATTACACTTTAATTGTTTTAGATAAATTAAAGACTATAAAATAGTTCAAACAAACCACAGTACTGTTGTGTGATAAAAATAAATGTAAAAAAATTGCAGAAAGGAAAGTAGTACAGAACATTGAAAAATATAAACTAATTTGAAACTACCTTCAAGTTTAAAGCTTACTCGAGAATAAAAATACTTCTCTGACCTGGAGACTCCAATTTAAATCCTTCCAAACTGCAAGTGCAACAATGAAAACAAAACAACTTCCATAAAACAAATATCCTCACCATAAAAGAAATCCTTACATTCCCATCTCTAACTTTAAAAGCCATTTCAGATCATTGAAAGTTCGCTGACCAACTAATTCAATCCTATGCAGGTCCAGGTGAATTAATAAAGATAAAAGCACAGGTGTAACAGAATGCCTGATAAATTGGTCGTTGATTACACAGTCAGTGTTTTACTCGATAAAAACAAAGTTTTCTCTAAGTCCCTCGAGAAACATCTTCGTCCAAGAAGTAAAGTACTCTCCGCCTCTTTTACGCCTACTTATAAAACGCTGGAACCACAATCTTGGAAGTGGAAAAAAATTGAGATTGCTCATTGGGGTATCGTTTACCTTGATATATGGGCAACTGAAGTATTCTGGGGGAAGAATGCGATGTCCCACCTTAAGATTTCATTGAAGAAAAGTCTTGCTTCCTTTTCATTCTTATCCTGAACGTGACTTGGGTTGACGAAAGCTGTGCTCTATATTCTCATAGGCTGATGTAAACAGAGAGCATGTTTTTTTTTCTGTAAAAATGTTTTATTTTACATGTATATAGGCCTTGTTATGTTTCATCTAGAGAGATGTGATGGACCTACAAGGGAAAGGATTAAGTCAGATGAATTTTAAGACCGTGCATTTTGTCTCATTAATTTTTTGATGAGTTTGATACCATAAGGAATATTTTACATATTAATTTTTTTATTTTTAGGCAGGTAAATTTGGTGTGATTTATTTTCTGAGAGAAAGGTGGATTTTTGAATTTGGGCTATAAACTTGGACAATGTGCTATTTTTGTTTATTAATTTTGTGCCTTTTTTATTTTGAATGGAACATAGCTCCGGTGTGAAAAATAAACTTATGAAAATGATTTCTAGGATTATAAAAATATTTATATTTCTTAGTAATTAACTAACGCTTTTATATTCATTCTTCTTTTATTTTTATTATATAGGTAAAGGTAATAATTATTGAAATCGGTAGTATTGATTGACAAGATTTAAAAAAACATCATAATGATATCTGGAATGTGATTTTAAATTTTCATGGAACTAGAATAGATAATATAAAAATAATTACGGAGGCGAATTATGATATAAAAAGTAAATTACCAATTTAAATATGATTGTTTGGATTATGAAGAACATTTATATTATCATTAACTTCAAAGCAAATCTCGATTCAAATCAGTTATTCTATATATCTTATTTACAAGCTAGATTTTCCAATTTTATTATGGAATCTCGAAGGTCATTTCGAATTCCTAAGGGACCAGCAGAGACATTATAAAAAATACAATTGAAACTTTAAATAAGATTTATATATTCTGCGAAATATCATTTTACATTAATGTTTTGTATTTTGAAATAAATTGTACGCATCTATGAACACAATTTAAAAGTATAAACGTATAAACCTTTTAATGAATATAGTTTAAATAATAATATTTTACAGATAAATATAGCTAATTTCTTCTTAAAAATAACCAAAGATCCACATAGGAAATATTTGTCGCTTAGGTCACAGGCAACAAAATTATTTATGGCTGTGACCTAAGTGATTGCCCAAACAAATAAACAAAATTCCAGCTAAATGTAAACATTTTATATTTTAGTTAAGAGCACGAATATAAACATAATATTAAGCGAATATAAATATACGAAACATATTATTAAGCTAATATAAACATAAGTTAAATGTGAATTACACAAACAAAAACACGCATACAGGCAATGGCAAATAACGGGCAGATACAAGAGCTGACAAATAAAAATCTACATCGTTGAAGGCTGGAAGTTGATTAAGAGTGTTTCGGTTGATACCGCTAGATGGTACGCCTAGTTTTTATACTGCTATAAACAAAGGTTCAATTATAAAATGTCAAATTAAACTAGGCAATGATAAAATATGTCACATTATATTGTACATATTTTGTTTTATTTTTATTAAATTTCATTGCATAAACAAAAATACTGTTAAGAGAAAATACATTTTTCACTATTTTGACCAAGAGCTTTGGTATATCTAATAATAAATAAACAAAAACATTTTTGTTTAAAAATGAAAAACTTTTTAAATAGATTCAAAAGGATGAATGTTTTTTTTTTTTGAACTCCTTAAAATTGTGGAATTAACCTCAGTTATTTAGCTATGATGAACAGATTTTTTTTCTTTATGAAAACGTAAATATGTTCTGGATTTTCTTTTTACTGATTCCTTAGAATCTGTTGATATAATTTATTTTATAACTATCTACGTTATTAAATAAAAAAACACAATCAAAATACGTCTTTTTATATGTTCTTTTTTCATTTTATTTTTCTCGAGAGGTTAGAGGGAAAAAATAAAACATTTAATTTCATTCTCATACTTTCTTTGAAAAGGTATTCCAAGTTAATTAAATTTACCTGCCTTTATAAAAAGTAATTTAAGAGTTACTTGACACAAAATTTGGAAAAAATGAAAGATGAATTTATGTTCTAAAGTGAAATAATAATATTAGATGTCTCTGTTACTAGCAGTAATTTTAAATTATTATTTCTATATTTATATTATAAAAATAGAAATTGATTCCGAGATTTATTAATTCAGCAATAAATAACATTATAATATTTTTAAAAAGATATAATTTCCAAGTTGAAAGAAACGAAATATGATTTGACACTAATATAAAATATAAGATTATTTGTATTTTATTTATATTTTAATAAGATTTTATTTCAAAACTTTTGAATGGAAACCAAATAATTGAATCATATGGATACCCTTTCATAATCTATATAAATAAAAATGAATGTTTGTCTGCATGCCTCTTTTGCGCGGCCGCAAATCTCATCCGATTACGATAAAACTTTGACAACTTCTCACTTGCACATACGAGATGGTTACAATAACAAAACAAAAAATATTGTCTAACATAAAGCTCTAGAATCATAAAGTAATAATAATAATAATAAAAAATGTTATTTACACTTCTACTTTACATATCATTCAATTTCAATGAATGTATTCATCTCCAGTACGATAAATATTATTCTTTCTATCAATCCTAATTAAACAAGACAATTATTTTAGATTTCAAACGATATTTCTAAAATTATTTCTTTTGCCGCAGCAACTCTCCGATTACCAGCTAGTATGGCACATGTATTTTACTCACAAAATTCAAAATACTATTCTTACAACATAAAATTTTAATATATATATTTAAGTTTCAAAAATCAAAAAATAGAGATGTGGAAATATACCGATATCAGTAAAGTCACGTAAAAACTGTAGGAATGGGCAGATCTTTCGTTTGAACTCAAGAGATTCATGGGGGAATTTTCGGCGTGACTATTCATACGATGGGAAATAATGGAAAGTCGGTGGTTAGATATGTATAGGATATACCATTTGGTAAATCGTTAGTAAATTCAACTTCCTGTGATCCATAGTGCCTGGAATGTACTCACTGTATAATTACACACTCTGGGGCAATGCAGTGGTAAATTGCCTGCTTTTAATAATTGAAACTACGACAAATATATATAATTAGTGTTAAAATGCAGGCAACTCGACCAGCAATAGCCGCAGGAATCTATATGGGATATAGGACGAATTTGGTTGCTAGGATAATGCGGTGAAATTTAACTTTGATTTACGATGGCAACCTAAGACCGACTCGAGAGTTTTAACTTGATAAGATGAATCAAGATTTCCGTTGGTAATAAAGCTCTGATGATGATTCAGTTGATGATAAAGCTCTGATGATGATTCAGTTGATGATAAAGCTCTGATGATGATTCAGTTGATGATAAAGCTCTGATGATGATTCAGTTGATGATAAAGCTCTAGTGTTACTTCGACCCATGGATCAAAATTATAAATGACAGTATATAAACTGGCGATGTCTCTATAATGAATTATCTCTTTTTATATGGAATGGACTGGATCTTCTGATGCAAATAAGTGACCTTTGACTTTAAAAGTGTAAGCTCAAATACTTGAAAATCCCTTTCAGGAATTCAAAAATTCCATAAACACATGACAAGATGGAAATTTGATGAATGGCAATGCACCACGTCACCCTAACTGCAGACTTTTAGCTGAAAAGTTTTAGAGCATTCTAGAATATTTCAATGAATGAAGCAACCACTTAAATCGTCCAACATAAATCACATTGAATATTTAAGGTCAATCTCGTTAGATCAATTCGTGCAAAAAAAATTTGTAATTACAAAATTCTCGTAATTATGGACATATATAAAGCCATCATGACGTAATTCGTCAAGGGATTTCCTAAGAATTATGGCGTCCATTCCACATTAAGTTGCTGCACTTCGATAATGTCCATTTAACAAAACTAAGCGTGACATGTTATTACGAGGTATCCCAGGAGTTATGTGACTCAGTTCTCTACACATTTTGTAGTATAAAGAATTGGGAACATAATTTTTTTATATTTAGATGGAATTATTTTGACGATCTTTTTTTATTTTTGGTAAAGTTTCACGTATAATCTGTTGATTTTTGAAATCAAATATATTTTAAAAAGACTCATTTAAAAGCCAGATGCACAATAAGATCAATAACCATTTAGTTTGAATATTTAAAAAATATGTCAAACAAAAACAAAATAACTTTGAATTTCAATGACTTACGTTTAAGAAAATAAAAGGTTTGTTAAATATTTTAAAATTTAAAGCCTCATATAAAATGCTGGAAATTTTATATCATACCAAAGTTGGTAAATACTGCATAATAAGCCATGTACTTCAGAATACCGGAACACACAAATGTATTTTCCAAAAATAAAAATATATTTCTTATTCCTCAAAGTCGAAATGATAATCTATGTTCTAAGGTATTAATGATTTACTTCTTAGAACATATCTCTCTTATTCCAAAATATCATTCAAGTTCTTTGTACATTCTTTGTATAAATCTTTGTACGAAACATTCTTTGTACTTTGAAGTTCAAGGAGTACTTCGGAATACTGGACCGTATTTCACTTTCAATGATAAAGAAAATTACTCTAAAGGATTTTCTTATATTTAATTATACGTTTAACTCTTAACCAGCTTGTACTTTTAAAGAGTTGATATTCAAAATTGAAACCATTGAATTTAGCATAACTGATAACTGTTAAGCAAGTGTATGCACGTCACCATGTCACCATTCAAAACTTCTCGGGGAAAATTCTCTTCCAAATCCATTTGCACATACTTCTGAAGCGAAGAAAGCCTGTACAGTCATTATTCAATCGCTTACACTTAACAAAAAGGAGGGTAGTAGGGGATTTCGTAGTGATAACATGATTCTTTAAGCGTTTGCATACTTCATTGAAAAAAATTTCAATATATTTCAATATTAAACTATGTTGCGTCTTTTTCCGCATTTGGGACAAATTTACTTAACTCTAGTTAGGTCTTTCGAAGACGTACGAACATTTCAAACTATCACTTAAGCTGCAACAGCATTAATAGGTAGATGGTTTCAATTACATTTTAAACCCTTCTGCTTTCATACTACCGATTTTGACAGTTTGAATTATTTTTCACTGTTTGAACTTTATCGCTCTTACTTGATAGCTACTGATCAAATAAGATAGGGAAATTACAGATAAATATTTTATTTACAGCTCTGCATATTTACAGAAGAAAAATTTGTTCTAATCGAGGTTAAATATTCACTATTTACACAACATTTTTAGGTTGAAGATCTACCGTGAAAACGGTTCAGGTCCTCCCTTAACTCCCAGAATAAACACCATAAAATGCTAACAGGATGTAAGCCAGAACTGCTTCCAAGGTGGAGAGCAAAATCGCAGTCCGTAATCCAGAAGTCTCTCTTCCTAGACAGATCAGTACTTTATTGCTGTATAGACTTCACCTCCTGAAACTCTATCCACGCCAGTTCTCCATCAGCCATTCATCCAGCAAAAATATCCTCAATTGTGGTGCCAATATTTTGTCGCATGGGATTGAAGCATTCCAGCATTTTCGTTCTGGAACATGTGCCAGTGATGCGCCTTCACAAAGGGACCACCAGGGAAAAAGATGTTGGACAAGAGGCGAACAATTGGAGAAGGAGATTCACCATCTTGAAACCTGGAGGCGTTTAACGAGGGAAACGTTAATAGCTTTTGAGCAGCTGTCTTGAAATGCCGCTAATTATGATTGGGACAGGAGAACTTATTGAATGTCCAGTTTGACAATTTTATAAACACGTTCCCATGTAAACAGTAGATAATTTACTCTTCCAACGTGAATATTGCGGGAAATAAATACAGAAAAGAAAAAAAAAAGATTTTAATCCGAAACCAAGAGAGATTTATTTTAACCATAAAAATGAAAGATATAAGCTCTCTCAATATCAACTGTAAAATTGTTGCTGTATAGCAGAGAAACCAAGAAAAAAGGATCTTTAATACAAAGAATAGAGAACAAAGAGCAATGGGACGAATTTAAGTGTTTTTTTTTCCTCTTTGTTGTCATGTCGTAAAAATCGGTATTTTATTGTCTCATCATAAAAACGAATTGACGGGAAGAAATGTGAAAACGAACGTCTCCTGAAATAAAGAGGGAACTGTTTCGTAGGATTTTTTTTTGTAACAATGAATAAAGATTTCTCAGCGGCTATTGAATATTTTCTCAACTGTTGTTTTGCGTTTTATTTATCTTCATTCCTCACAAAATAAAATAAAGAATAATTGATATCAGTGTTTTTGGAATTTTCTTCAATGTAAGAAATTTGTTGCGAAAACCAAAGCGATATGATAAAATATAACAAATATTCTCGAAACTCTGGTATCTGTGAAAAAAAATATTACTCAAATCTTTAATTGTTTATTTTCGTGGAAAATACTGATGTATTAAACATATGTATATTGTGTTTGGTAAAGTTTAATCGGCTTTTATTTTATTCAAGGTTATGAGATGTGTTTTAGATCATCGTGATTTATTTTTTACTGGAATAAAATTGAGACTTCAGTTGAAAATAATTAACTATGTGAAATTAATTATGATCTATGATTTCCTTACATTAAAAATTATTGCTTTGAACAGGATAAGATTTCTTATTATTTAACTTTGTAAAAATATGCTGTCGGTTCTATCGAAATTACCAATAATTTAATGTTTGGAATTTCTAATAACTGTTCCCTTTAATTATCTCTTGAACAAATTATGGAAAAGTAAAATATTAGTATAAAATAATTATGTTCTTACATCTATCAAATAAAATAATTTTCTGTCTGAAATCAATCAAATGATATAGTGATTCATGTTGATTCCTTTGATGGATTATCTATGATATCTTTACGGTTAAAGTAATTGTTTTGAACAAACTAGAGCATTTTATGCATTTCTGTATAAATATTCAATAAAAATTCCTTTAACTTCAGTTCTTTTGAAATGCGCATTTAATAAATTATGAAAAAAATATCAATGTGAAATAGTCATAGACATAAATCAATAAAATTAATAATTATCTGCTGTAGTAAATTATATAATATTCCATGTTTATAGTTTTGGAGGATTATCTTTGATTTCCTTACGTTAAAAATTAAAGCTTTGA
>JAPMOQ010042096.1:638720-654007 GCA_026543055.1 Argiope trifasciata | reverse complement strand
AAAATGGACCGGGCATGTCATACCCGGTGCGAGTTCTCGCGGGTTAAGCTGTCTAGGGGAATTTGAAATGAAATGAAAAAATTTCTGAGGGCGTTTTAGCTTCATTTGTTTTAAATGCCTCATTTAGAGTTGTCTCTTGCTTTCATTCATTAGCACTGTTGTGTTGATGCTATAGCACCCCTATGATTCTTCTTCCTGCCTTTGAAGTTGTAAGATGACAAATCTAAAATATATTATTGCAGTTGAACTTTTAAAAATATCTCAAAGTGTAGAATTCATATTACGGCTCTGGTGTAGAATACACAATCTTTTTTAATGAGGTTTAAAACAAGTAATGGCAGACGTTTCACTCGTATATGAAGATGAAACTACTTTATGCTGACTTTGAATGTGACACCTTCATCAGTTGGCACTTTGATAAATCGTGACGAAATATGGTAAGTTTAGCTTAAGGCTCTTTAATGGTTCCTCGTTTTTCATTGCATTAAAATTTCAATTTAATTCATGAATATTGCAGATAATTTGGAGCATTCATTTTTTGTAATTATTTAGAGATATTTGAATTGTAAAAAATGGATCCAATGCACACTATAATAGTTTCTAAAAAGTTATCAATGAGAAATTAAATCTTTATCTCAGGAAAATAAATCAATGAAATGACCTTTAGGAATTAAAAAAAACCGTGCTTTAATTTTCAATAAAATTTGAAAATATTCCAACTTGTAAGTATGCAAAACTTAGTAAAATATACATGCTTATTGTGGAAATATTAAGGTATCCGACTACATTCGAAGCAAATATTTGAAAAATTATTTTTTTTCGCAATATTAAAAAGAACGATTTTTAGATGTATTGTCAATTATAATACAAAATAAAATTAATACAACAAAACGATTTGAAAATATAATATTTTGAAAAATAGCAAAATTTGCAGTAGATTATGAAATTTTACGAAAATGGTTAACACTCTACCCAAAATGGTAATGCAGCAATCCTATTTTTCTTCATAAACAATTTATCTAGTACAATGATGAATGAAATGAACGAAAATCTAAGAAATTCTTGAGATTAAAAGTTATAAAGACGCGTATATAGGCATTTTTTCCATAAATTCGCAACTCAAGTTTTCTAAATTCCTATAAATGAAAAAGCATTTCGTCAACAGTAAAACTTTTGGTTCATTTCATTGCCCATTTTAAAACACACGCTGACATTTTCATGTAAATACCTCTAAGTTTATGATATATCGTGCTAACAGAGAATTTTTTATGAAAATTAAAGTTTTGAGAAAATTGAAGTCAAAGATAAATTTTAGCTGAAAAATATGCTATCCTGGATAATGGGTCAATCCTTCCTTTTCTTTGAAAAGACAAACCATTTTGGAAAGAGAAGTCTGAACTACAAGAAATAACATTAAAAAACTTTCACCAATGTAGTAGCTTTTATTGTAGTCGGATACCTTAAATCTCCAAAACTAAAATTGTTCATGAATATAAATATTGCTTTAATTTTGTTTGTCAATGTAAAGTCTGTAATTGTATCTCGTATTTAACTATTAATAGCTTATAACTGCTGTCTGGGATATCTTAAATAAAAAACGAGTTTTAAAACCTTGTTATAAAATTTACTTAGGAATAGGTATAAAATCATTTGAAAAAAATACGCTGTCTTGAAATTGTCTTTATTACTAGTATTGTAGTATTTTCTAGCATTTATAAAAAAATGGTACTTAAAATATATTGAAACTACCGAACTTTGTAATCTGCATTCGTTGCTTAGCTTTATTAGGATGCATCTTTCAACTCAAATTAACACAAATCGCAAAAAAGCTATATTTGTACTGTGTGAAGTTATGTACTTGTGTACGAAATTCTTCTATCCTAAAATGTGGTGAAATTTTCCTTGTAATTTTGGCGCTAAAGATTCGTAATATTCCAATCTAATGCTATGCGTTGTACTTAACCTTTGGTTACAATTAACCCCTGCGATTACAATGACTATCTACTAACTGAATTCAATTAAAGAAAATGTAATTTCATATGTAGTTAAAAGTATACTAAGCAATTTAAGCATAAAAATTGCTTTAGAATGTTATCTCGATTATTAAGCTACTTCCATTCCTATATACCAAACAGTATTATCTGATGAGATTAAATTTGTGCGTCATAGGACATAGGGCCTATTACTCTAACTTTTGTCTTCACATTAAATGTTATTTCAGAAAAATGTGATGAATTTCACAAGGAATACGAAACAATAAGCTTTTTAGATAACATTGAGTGTCACGTGACTTACCTGTGCCTCACATATGACAAATTCCATTTATTTCGATTAACTCCTCATTGCCGGCAACCTGGTATAGGAGTAGCGTGTCTTCTCCGAAATCTGGGGGTCCCAGGTTCTGACATGCTTGTTTAATGTTCTATCTATTCTGAAGTGGTATCCGCAGTAAAAAGGGGTTGTCCAAGCACTATTTCCAATATTCGCATAAAGTATTAAACTATTCAACTCGTTCTTTTAGCCCTTGTCGGCACTCCTGAACAAGACTCGTATTTCGGTTTAAATAGCAGACAGCTTTCTGTCAGCTGGCTTGTAAAGTGTTATAGTTAACACCTCTTTTCTGTACCATAGTTTATCAATAACAAAGCAAATATCATCTAATTCGATGGTCCTAATATCATGCATGAGCCACAGCAGCAAACTTAATGGTGAGAATGTTACGGAAAAAGACCGACATTCAATCGGTTATGCATTGGGAAAATGCCCACCTACTACCAATTTCCTTGTAATACTGTTTAGTCGTAAATTGCTCTGAGTAACTGAAAAGAGAACCTTAAAAAACACTATTGGATACTGATAATGTCTGTTTTGTTATTGTTTTGGCAATACTTAATGTTTATTTGCTCAACTGAAAAACTCGAATTTTAGTCATCTCATTTACTCTTAGTATAAGATGTGTTCTGATCTAATAAGTGATGCCGTCTTGCATGGCAGTGCGCAACTCATTAAGCAAATGCCGTTTTAATGTCTGAAATGCTTGTATACCTGCTTTTTATTGCTTTCTGTTCATGTTTTCTAATAAAATGTATTTTAAATTGCATGCAATGCTTCTTATGAGTTGCTTCAGTACATAACGCTACTCCAGTAAAAACGAATAACGTGGTGCATCGTCAAATTTCAGATGCCTTTATTTCCTCTCCCAACCATTATCGTATACTATTCAAAATAAGTATTGGTTTGAATCTTTATTTAATTCATTTTTGGCCATTACTCGACTTTCTGTTAGTGAATAAATTAAAGTATTTTGTAATTCATTTTGAAAAATTCTGAATTTTATGAGCAATACATCAAAACTAAAATTGTATAAACTATAGAGCAACTGTTTTTTCTGTCGTGAATTTCTATTCCAAATTCATGCTGTTTTCTAATAAAATGTACTTGTAAATTACATGCTACATGTATTTTAAATTGCACGTATTTTAAATTCTCTGCTATATATTATACCAATTTAAGTTTGCTCTGATGGTTTCTCTATTAAAAATCTTATAATTTGAATGTAAATTAAAATTGACAACTGAACATGAATGTAGCACATATAGAAGCTTTGGAAAAGATGTTAAAATATATTTTATATCTGGAAACACCAAGATTTATCGAAATATTTTCGCACATAAATTGTCTCTTCATAAGTCAAAATAAGCAGTTCAGTTCGAATCATAAATACAAATCTAAGAGAATAAAAATTCTAGCAAGAGATGTTTTTTCATTTATAATTTGCGAAAATTGATTAATTGAAATGAATGTAACACCAAAGTATAAAGGTAGAAAGTCTCGCCAAATTTTCTGATTTACTTTTGAATAGAGATGTCATCTGTTCCACCCTCATAAAATTATACACCTTGGGGGGGGGGATTGCGAGCATTACTACTGCAGAATTTTTTCAGAGTCCGCTCATGAATTTCGGATCAGTAAGACACTGCATGTACTTTGAATACTTTTCAACTGAAACCAAAATATATCTTGGCAATTCCAGTAACAATAATTTAAGCAGCTTTTTATGAGTTAGCTTTGCATACTTGCGAAAGTAGTTGAAATAGACGATCAGCTAATTCTAAATATTTATAGAATTTATAAAGGCTCGGTGTGTATTGATTTTTACGAATGACTAACGTTTAAATTTAACGAATCTTGAAATTTTTTATGTTGCTTGAATATTCATCTAATACATCAAATGAACAATTTTTAAGGTCTTACGGATTGAAAAATCTTCCATAACTGTTGGAATAGCTTTAAAAATTGCTTTTTTCCTTTATTATATTCGAAGTACACAAACAGTACTATAAACATCAAATGTGATCTTCACATCTTAAATATCTCCTTATTCCGTCGCATCAAAAAATTCCGATGACTCATTTTTATTGACGGCCCGAAGTCGGATGGTTATGTCGGTTGTGGCATTATTATTCCATCCAAGACGGTGAGCTATCGTTTGCATATTTATTTTTCTATATTTACTGCTGAGCTGTTGGCGATTCTATGTGCGCTTCGGGAAGTCTCCTCTGCTAATCAACGCAATTTTAATGAGTGCCTTAGAATCACTGTCATTATGAAAATCGGTTGCATTCATTTCCTCTTAGAAATACTGACCACTCTGCACTCTCTCAGGAATAAGAAATTTAAAATACTTTTTAGTTTTGTTCCAAGTCATGTGGGAATATATGGCAATGAAGCGGCTGATGATGCAGCTAAAACGGCTACTTCTCTTTTGTCCCAAGAATTGCCACATGGCGATGCAAAGACAGCATTAATTAGACACTTATTCACCTTGGAAGCTGAGTTGGGAACTGCATATCCATAATAAATTGTATTCCATCAAACCTTCTATTGGAGTGTGGCCAGTCCTCCCTATAAGAGAGTTCGATGTCAAATTGACTAGACTCCGTATAGGACATACACGTTTCACGCATAAACGCCTCATTTTTTGAAAGTGCACCCGTATGTTCCACTTGTCATACTAATGTTACTGTTAAGCATATTTTGATCGAGTGTCCTTTTAATTCCCATCACCAAATTTTTTTAAATTCCGTATCTGTTACCTTGCGTGACTTGATGGATGACACATACCATCAAAATCTTGTAAGCTATTTGTTTTTTACAGCATATTTGATAACCTAAGCTCTTTGCTTAAATTAGAAATTTTTGAGCAATTTTGCCAATTTTACCTGTCTTGCGTGAAAATCGTTCTTTTTAATACTCGTGTGTTAGATACATTTCATGTGGTTTCAATAACTTATGTCTGCTTTTAAAATCGTGTTTTTAAATGTATGTTCTAATTTTATCATATACTTGGCACAATTTGGCCAAGTATGGCTCTTGCGCCAATAAACCACACACAACCAATCAACCAACCGATAATTCATTCATTAAATTGTCACACAAAATTATGTATTTTTAAATCAAAACTACAAATGATTAGCTTTTATGAAGACTGTTCATAAATTTGTTCACATTGATCCTTAAAAAGTTGTCAAACAAATTGATTACAACTTAATTGAGCTTAAGTTGTGTAAATTTTGTATGAAATCTCTAAATGTAACGACAGCCTTTTGTGTAAAACTTGCCATACGCAAATGAGAACAAACATTAACCACTTTTGCAGATATAAGTGCTCGTAAATATAAATATTGGGTCAAATGCTCGCTGCAATCAATCGAATAAGCATTCAATTAACGAGTTTTTGTAAACTATAGTTTGAATCTTATGATATATTGAGTAGCTTATGATATACGGCTCTGAAAGTAAAAATATATGAACTAGTTGAATTATCTATCTTGTCCAAGGTAGAATTTTATGGGAAGTAATTTTCAACTCCCAGTTATTTGCATCTAATCACTTATGTTCAGTATATGAAATTTTTTTGTTCGTTCGTTTGGTTAAATTATAGTGAAGATAAGTTATTTAGAACTGCGTGTCATTTCAGAGAGCAATCGAGATAAAAATTGGTTCATTGTATCAAATTGCATCACACGTCTCTTCAGGAAGATTACTAAATTCCAATTTCAAATCTACATCAACGTTTTGTTAATGACCGGCGTTTCTTGCTCTCCTTTAGCATCAGCAAAATAACTGATAAATTTTGCTATAAAAAAATTAAAATATTGAGAGTATTGTTAGCATTCTGATCTGCGAATTTGCTTAATCTTCTAATTAGATGACAGAGCTGAATTTGGACATTATTGCAATGGCTATGAAAGTATAATGGATATATGAATTTAAAAACAGCATTTCCAACCGATTTGCGATTTAAATTAACTTCCCTAATTGGCAAATGTTAATACTAAAAATTCAATAATTCAATAAACAATTTGTCACAAATTACTGAAAGGGAATTTTCTTATCAAATTATTTTTACACTTAAACAGAAAAAAAATGATACTCTGCAAGTGGCTAATAAGGTTAAGACACGAGTAGTTTGTTCAGTATTGATGAATTCTGCCATTCTTTGGTCACAGATGAGAATAAGAATTTTCAGTAAGTTTTTTGTGCAATAAGTAGAATTCGTATCGGAAATATGAATTCTAAATATCCAAGGCTTTGATGGAAATAGAATTAGAAATTTTAAAATGTTTGGGCTCTATGTACTTTGAATTTACTGAGAATGTGCTATCCATTTTATAATTTCTATTTAGCTTTGTTTCCTTATCTGTAAAAATTCTGAAACATTGTAACCCCTTACTATTTGCAAATTTGGAGCATTTTCTTGTATATTTTATCAGAAGTTTTGAGTATTGAATAATCTATTCTATGCATTTGATACTAACATTGAAATTGATACAAGGGTTATGTGAATATTATATTAATATATTAATGCTCTAAATATTGCATTTTTAATAACATTCGAAGTATTTAAATTTTATTATTTTTCACATGCTGGAAATATTTATTAACCGTTTGAACTCGAATATGTTCTCTCGAGGATTCCTTCTCAATTTATTCAATACGGTGCTTTATTTTGATATTTAATTTTAATTGCTAAAACTGTCTACAAAATTTTAAAATGATAAAATTTTTCTTTAAAATTCCACTTAACAAATGTAATTTTCACATAATTCCTGTATTAAGTGAATAATTTGCATTCGTTAAAGTAATTCGATGAATAAGGGTTAAATCCAATTCTCCCTTCATTGATTTAACTAAGATCTTAAAAAAACCTATACTTTTATTTTTGATTATTTATCCCCTTATGTCTTTTAATTTTCAGGGTATAAAAGGAAAACACCTTTGAAGATTCAAATATCTGAAGAAATTGGCGCCAGACAGTAGAGAAATCTGATGTCGAAATTTAATCTCGCTGAAGTGGAATAGCCTTTTCAAGCTCCAATCCAATTTGTCATCCATGTCTTCCGGTTTGCCATTTGAACTTGGGACTTCCTCAAAGAACAAGAACAGCAACATTGAAAACAATCGGAGTTGATCAACGAAATGTGATGTGTCCTTTTACCAAGCTACTTTAGGTGATTACATTTTTTGAGTTATCTTGTGTATTAAAAAATCTTTATTTACAGAGTAGTTCATCAAACCATAGTTCATGTTCAATATACAAATATGAAGGCCTTCATGAAAAAAGGCAATATAGGTCTACTTGTTTGAAGATGTTCAAGTTTAGCAGAGATTGTAAAACATTCGACAAACTGAACAATTTCCCTTAATTGGACTCTTCAAATTTGTGATGACTTGGTTCAAAACTGAAGTTATGTCTTCCAATCTGAGCATCCTTAACTCGTGTCTTAAGATACATATTAAATACAAGACCTAATATTCCACAAATTCTTGAGTATCGACTAAACCCGTCTACAAATGAACATTGAATTCCAAAATCTAGGGTTTCGTTACAAAAGTATTCTTCAAAAGAAAATTTAGTATTTACGAAAATATACTACTTACCATATCAATAAAAATTTCCAAATCCTACCTGCATAATTATGAAATTATTGCTCATAATTCCGTTACAATGCTATTGATGTGCTCCCCAAAAGGAAATATGCAACTCAGTTGTATGCATTCTTATGACTAAGATGGAATGTTTTAGTTTTTAAACCAAAATATTGTACGTTTCATAATATAGCACTTGAGTTTATTAAAACTTGCTTTTTTTCTGTAGAATCAAGGCCTTTATATCATAGAATAAGTGGTATATTACTGATAGTGGGAGTTCTTAAGGTATCTGGAACTGTCCGAGCTTTCTTCAAGATTTCTTTAGTTCTCGATACTCTTCCCATCTAGTATTGCTTTGAGAAATCTATTTCAGTAAATCCTTCATAAAAGCCAATTTCAATCTAAATTCTATCTAACATGGAATTTGTACATTGAAAGTTTCTGTTTGAAACTGACATTTTCATGTCTACATGTAATTGAAGTTGAAATTAATCCGATTTAATTTTTTGGGATCAGTCGAAATAAGACTTTCTTGGTATGTTGAATTGTGCCCATATGAGTTGAGGAATCTTTATTTAAATTGTCTTGGAGTTTAGACACCTGTGAATTTTTGGAACGATTTCTAAAGTACCAAACCCAAACTACCAAATTAATGCATATAGGAAAGCTTTAAAGGTATGAGTAATTACAGCCACCAAGAAAAAAAATTCAGCTTTTTTAGATTGCAAGATGCATTTGTAGATTTATGAACAACATACGTCTATATAATTTCAGTAAAGATCTGCAGGTATGGTTAGTGGATGTCATATAAATTATGTCTAAATTGAAGACGGATTTGATGACGAAAATTGAGACTGGAAATTGTCTAATTTAAGTATATCTATTGGAAGTCTAAATAGAATTCTTTGGCAAAATTTCATGCCGTATGCACTTTTGTGTTCTGATATAAAGCTATTAGGTTGATTCTCTTTTTAAATACTAATGGTTTTGTGAGCTCTAGATGTGGCGAGGGCTATTCATTAGGCTTGAAACACATTCTTGGCGCATTTTAGACTTATGCGCATATTTTTATGGCGTGTTTGAGGTTGCACTCATTTTGGTGAATAAGATGCAAATACCTCGTATATAGTATGTTAGACGCATAATATACTCCGATTTCAATATTTCGCAATCACATAAAAACTAAATTCATTTATTCTAAAGATTTTGAATAGGCTTCTTTGAATTAGCTGTAGGTTTCAATTCGTTAGCTTTGATTTCTTGGATTCTGCTTACGTTTCTATTGAAAATGAATGTCTGCTGTTTTCTTCAATATCATATTTGGAATGTAGGGATTTCGGAACTTTTGGGCTCTTTTCCCACTCTAAATGTTTGAAGCATAAATTTAAGTTTCTTTAAGCAAGGGACAATATTTTAGGATAAGTCAGTGGAGTGATAAAACACATCAATTAACTAGGATATTTTACTTGAGGAAAACATTAAGGGCACCCTTAAAACGGAAACTACTTTAAATTATTTAATTTTAATAATTTAGAAAATAAGCTTACTGGAGTGAAAAATAGCAAATTCGTTATAAGGTAATTCAAAGAAAACTTTAATACGAGAGGCTAGATTTGCGATATTAACGATTTATATATTGGGAAGCTTAAGAAGTGAATTAGGGAAAGGTTTTGTCATTCTTATCTTGAAAGGGAAATAGAAGATGGGATAGGGGCCAGCCGGCTGGTGAGAGGGGGGGGAGTTAAATTTATGGACAGTTAAATTTTGAACTCTCAGAAGAGAAACTTTATTTATACTTCGGACTTTAGAAATGTGGGAAAAAACCCTAAGTTCTGTAAGGAACATTATATCAAATAAGCTTGCCTTATCCAAATCTTTTTATGCAGGATTTTGCATTTTGTTCTTTTAACCAGCTTGTGAAAAACCATTTGTGAAATTACTCGTCAAATGAATATTTACTTCCATTGGAAATCAATGAAGACTAAAATTGTCTAAATAGGTCGATTTAATTTCTAGTTTGAATTTCCATTTTACCTTTTGTAACCAAGAAAATTATTTCTGAACGATGGTAAAAGATCCGTTTCTATCTGATGCGACTACACAGAGCGACTTGCTAACCTTTTCAACCTTTGAAAGAAATGCAGCCGCTTCATGCAATACTATGTTTGCTGAAGATGGTTTCCACCAAATCGTTTTCCTCTTTAGAGATTCTGGGGGTCGCGGCGGCCTGGTTGTAAGGTCTCGGGTTCGGAACCGGTGGGTTTCAGGTTCGAGACTCGATTCCACCGAAGATCCGTCGTGTGAGGGGGGTCTCTTGCACTTTAAATCTGTCAGGCCAAACGTCCACCCACCGGTATGGTGTGTGGAGAGGGGAGTGCCACTTCAGGTGTCGCCCTCATCTGACAGTGGTTCAAAATGACGAGGTCCGTCCCCTAATAGCCCTCGTGCTACTTTAAACGGGACGTTATTATAACTAAACCAAACCAATCTTCAGAGATTCTAATTCCGAGTTGAAATTATCTGCAGCCTAAAGAAATTTTTCAGATACAATGTAGTAGGTACAGATCAGATTTTTATTGGATAGATCACAATGATACATAATCAAAGTAACTTTGTTTTACATTGAATATCAGAACAAAACTGTTTCCCTACTATCACTTTTTCTTCTGCTCCGATTTGGAAAAAATGGATCATATTCCTTAAGTAAATTCAATTATGAACATTACAAATATTTCAAATATGAAGAAATTATGCGTCTCAAACTTTTACGTTTAGACAATAAACCGAGGATAAACTGATTGCCAGAATATCCAGTAAAATAATTCTATTGGACAATACTTTTTGAATAAAAGTATCGGAAAATTCGGGTTAAACAATTATAAAATGCTCATTTTAATCACTCATTATAAACTCTGGAGTAAATTACAAATATCTCTTAATGGATCATTGGTGTCAAGTGACTTTTAATATTTTTATAATCTGAATATGAGTGTCACAATATTTATCTAATATCACACACTGCAGAAATTGAAATTATTTATGAAGTTTTTAAAAATCTACTTCATTAGTCGTCTATAACATCATTCCATTATATTTGTGAAATTGCCCAATTCCATGTGCAACTTTACAAACACAGAGACCTGACTCAAGAAATACGCTGATCTTTTAGGGCACTTTATAAAGGGATAATCTTCCCATTAAGCAATATCTGAGCATGTATGGCTTATGCTTGGCGCAGTTTGGCCAGGTGTGGCTCTTCGGCAATAAATCACACACAACCAACTGAGCATGTATGTGAAAATGTAACGAAATAACATCCTCAAATATTTTTTTCTATAGTATGTCTTTACTTGCCATATTAATTCTTCATACATTAAATCAAACATTAGTGAAAACGCAAACCCCCGGATTTATCATTTGATGAAGAAACCTTTCTTCAGCTGTATCAATATCTGGAGGAGGTGTATAAGGCTTTTTCTGGAACAATGGTATATTTGAAGTGATGAATTTTCTAATTCAAAATCTCCAAACGTTTGAACATCTGCATATTTCATATGTCTTCGTAATTTTGCTAGCCTGTGGTTGATGAACTACTTCTAAGTTGAATGTTCTACATTTAGATAGCTATTTGAATTGTTTCACAGCATCCAATAAAACTGATCACTTCAAATTATATTCAAACTAAATGTATGTATAAATTGTCATTATCTATATTATACCAGTTGTACTTGCTTAATTGAATTGTATAATATATCACTGTTTTAAAATTATATTCTATATTTTTTTATTATAAAGACTATTGATGCATCTGTTTTTTACTCAACGAATATTTTGTAAACCATTTAAGTTGTATTATGGCTGGGTGATATCTTAATGTAGTTTGATGATCCTATTTATCAATTTTTTGAAACTACCTGGTAATAGACGCCTCGACAGAATTAAACTCAACAGAATTTAACTTGTAGGGTTAGATTTTTAAGGAAGCTGCAACTTTTGGTTAAGATAGTAGCTTGATATGCCACTATTAGTATATCTTTTGGGATCGAAAATTTAACTAGAAAATCGATGCTTAGCCTTTTTTAAGTAAAATATTCTTATTTATCGTATTGAATTGTTTAGATTTTTAACTTCGACTCAGTTTCATTTGAGTCGAGTCTAGCTTGGCTAGTTCTAGGATATGGAATGGAAAATCTCATCTCTTGTATCATCCAGTTCAATAAATTTTTCATTATTCGCATTTCTTCTGTGACTATGTAGAAACGTATTCTACTCCAATTTTCCCTATAGATGTGCAGGAAATGAATATATAAGTTTTTAATATTAAAGAAAAATAACAATTTATAGAATCAAGTTAAAACAAAGGAATGCCACAACCAGAAAACTACTGTATCGTAATCACATTAGGTTGCCAATATTCTGGGAGCCACATAAGTTATAGGTAATTATTGATACTGCAAACTGCCATAAACATCAAGAGGGCAAACTAATGCAAAACTGCGGAAAAGAAACTTGAAGTTGCAGTCTGAATTAGGACTTGAATAGGAACTGATGTTAAGAAATGTAAAAATTTTATTGCGATGAGGACTTCTATTACTGACTCATGTGTATCATTTTATATTACTTGCTGAAAAGCCTGCCCTCGTGACATTAGCATTTTGAAATGAAACATAAATATGGGTCAATTAAATAAATGCAATTGCTTGCAATCTAAATATTCTGTATTGAGCATGCTTCATCTAAAAATATTATTTTGAAGTACACTATTATGGATATAAAGATTCTTTACAACATTCTATTATAAAGCCTTGTGACGATTGTAGGCGTTGATTCAAAAGCTCTGAACATTCGGCTTAATCCAATTTTAATCCCTTGATTTTTTTTCTTTCTTTCTGTACTTTAAATTCTGAATTAGTTATGTTGAAGTAAGTTTGTAGCTCTCGAAATACAGTCTTGAAATATGTTTCAAAAGGCAACTTTAGTTTGTCTAATTCCTTTTAGATTATGGAAACAATTGAATGTATTTAAAATTTATGTTACACACCTAAAATATTCGCGCTAATCAATGTACAATCTGTGAAATTTTCAGAATCTGTTTCTTTGCACATGATGTAAAGGTAATCGTTGTTTCTGCAACAGTTGCATGAATAGTTATTTTGTTGGAAATTCTAATATATCACTACCAAATGTTACCACCCCATTTTGAAGAGAATAAGATACATCGCTTATTTCATCCTTTCTGCCCTTTCATGAGTTTTTCCTTTCCTTTCCTTATTCAGAAAATTAGCTATACGTATATTATATTACATATTTGTAACCAATAAAGAAATAACATCAAATTCTCGAATATTTCATTTCTGATTATGAAATTCATGATCTAAGCAGCTGGCCAGTAGGTGTATATTTAAGTTGTATCTGGTTGTACATCAACCATTTTGACTTTCAGATTAATGCTTCAGCTCCTTTAGTTTCATTTTTTATGGTTGGTCACATTGTTCGATATTTGTAAACCTCTAGTCTAGATCTGTTCTTACTAGCACTTCTGGTGGATTGATAATTTCTTGAGGTTGAAATTTCATACAGCCACTTGGTAATGTGTCTACTTATTTCAATTAAACAAGAATAGCTAACCCTTGTATTAAAACTTTTTAAGGACTTTTAGAATCATTTTATAGGACGTTTTTCTGAAATAAAGCTTTCCTAATTTCCTTCACTGTCTAATGAAATAACTTTCTATTTTTGAAATATTTTAATTTGATTCAAATGGAAATCCATTGAGAAATTGACTGACTTATGCCTTCACAGTAATTTTTTATATATTCCTTATTTTTTTTTCTAAGAACCATCGAAATTAGATAAACTGATGCACGTTTGGCTCTCGGGCAAAACAGATAAAAAATTTTAATCACTAATTAGATAGGTTTATGAATTTATTCTAATATTAGTTTCTTTTATAAACTACTGAATATGAGTAACAAAACGCTTAAGCAATTTATCTATGAATGTATAATCAGTAATAGTGGGAAGTTAGTGATATATATTGGACTTTTAAGTGTAAATCTTAAATATGAGGATTCCACACTTGCATTTCTATTATGAGAACGCTTTTCAAATGTTAATTTTAATTGGAAAATATACATTAATTATACGGAAGGGTTTCTTCAAGAGGATAAATGTAATTTGCCAGAATTGAAAGAAATCAATCGAAAAAGTTTAAAATGTCGCAGGGAATACTCAGATAGTTATATGAAAACGAAACAGTTTCCATTTAATATAAAAATAATGATCTTTAGAGTAACTTTTACTCAACTTGTGTAATCTTAAGTTGATTGTTGTAAAACAATTTGGCTTCAATGCCATTTGGAAATCATAAAAGCCTTTCGGATCGAAATATCAGGTGTTTTCAGTTTCAATGCGTAGACGACTGGTAGAAACTAGAATTTCGCTCGTTATCAGGGAAGTGTTAGATGTTAACGAGCATTTACATTTCACCCCAAAGTTCTCTCTCATCTAGAAATAGGTTAATGGGAGTCGAGTACATTAAATATAAAACTTGAAGCATTTCAACAAATTAAAGGTGTTTACCAGTCTGACATATTTGAAGATGGTGAGTAAGTGAGCCAATTATGGACGTCAAATATTTCCATCAACATCGGCTTGTAGAAATAGAGCAGATAATCTAAAGCGGTCGCATATCCATGTAGGCTACTATTGGGCTGTAACGAATCTCATGCACCGAAATCGAGGAAAGGGGAAAGTGTTTGCGCATTCACATTACATTTGATTTGAGAACGAACAGAAACCGGTTCTAAATAAAACCTTCATCCATCCCTGCTATGAGATAAACTTACATATATGGAGAGCTCCAGTATTGAATCAAATATCTATTTTTGTATCGAAGCATTTGAAAAAAATTGAAGCTCCCTTTTCTATGCTTAAAAGCGTTAAAATTCAGGTTTAAACAAGTGGTGGATTTTACTTCTGAAAGATTCCAGGCAAGAATTTTCAATCAAAACTGCTAAGTTCCGGCCCTTTGGTTTCAAAAAAGCCTAAATTCGAAGCCAATTCAGAAATTGGAAACAATTAGGATAAAGAAACCAAAGCATATATTCCTTGAAATATAAATTTTTATGCAGAGATCTTGATATGTTGCCAAACTTTTAGCTCCGAGAAAAGGACACAAGAAAAATTTTAACATATGATGGAATTAGATAAAATTTAGTATTTACCTTCATTGTTAATTTCTAATGACCTAAATTTCTGAAACAAAATTTTACTTTTAATAATAAACAGGCACATCGATAAATAAGTTCAGACCCTGTGTGTTTGTGGAGTTCAGACCCTGTGTGTTTGTG
>JAPMOQ010042096.1:576086-638710 GCA_026543055.1 Argiope trifasciata | reverse complement strand
GACCCTGTGTGTTTGTGGAGTTCAGACCCTGTGTGTTTGTGGAGTTCGTCACCATGATTAAATACACTCGTACAACTCTGTAATAAAACATTACGCACATAAATTTGCAATAGAATGTTGTTAGTTTTAACACTAGTCTTTCGGTTTTAATGCAGATATTGGAAGTATTTGAGACTTATGTAAGCGATAGGACGCTAGCACAGTTTGCTATTTAAGGATTAAAATACGTCTATTTTCTATCTTTTCCCCCAAATTTTTGTTCTTTTTTCTCGAGCAAATGTATGGGGAATGAAATTTTTAGCAATCGTAAATAAAGATTATTTACTATTGATTACTGTGTTTGGTTTTCCAATTACCAAATATTGTGACTAAAAACTGTCGAATTAATTGGCTTTTGAACCTGGTTATTTGATGAACCCCTGTACAAAAATAGTTTCGATAAAAAAAAATCGTATCTTTAAATTTTTTAAAACTTGAAAAAATTTAACCGTTTTTCACAACCTCCCTTATAAATCCTCAGCTTAGAAATAACTGACCTATTTATTTTTTAATTCATCCGTATTTCAGATTTTAAATGTACAAACGTTTAGTTGATTCTATTTTGGAGACTTGTCAAAGTTATCGATAGGACTAATATTTTGCTGTGTGTTCCACTTGTGCATATAATTTTAAAAATACTATATCGAAAGCTCCGAATATTTCCCAGGGTGCAAAAATCTTTATTGCTTTATATATATAATATAATTTTAATTTGCTCTTTATGACCTAAATCATGTCTTGGATCGTTTCCATTTGCTGGTATCTCGAGGAGAAACAAAATATCAAAGATAAATTTCAGGTCCAAAGTTTAATCAGGAATGATCTAAAATATTAATCAATTAACCGAGGGATTTTGAAGTTCCATTCCCATTTTCTAAGCCATGCATTGACGCATGTACAATGTGCATGCAGACTGCAATATAAACTATTGCTTATTAAATTTTGCAAAAATTTCCTGAAGTGAATAAAATTTAGACCTGGACCTTGCCGAAGTCAAGATTTGATTTGATGTACGTATACGTCTAAAGCGTCTATTTAACTTTAAGCTTTTGATCCTCGAAGTTTCAGAAATCCAAATTAACTGTAGATAATCTTTGAACAGTACCAATTTTGGCACTAACCAAAGTAAAGCTATTTAAGAAATTTTCAAAGTAGAGATACTAATTAGTTGAACGATATTTTATCAATTGGTTTTCGTTCCTGAGATCAAGGATTGTTACGAATGTTTCCAACTTTTATTTCCACAAAACAATCCCAAAGTAAGAAATTCGTTTTTTTTTCGATATTAATTAAACGTATATGCATTCGTTTTAGATTACTAGCTCTGTTTCTTCAAGTAAATCGTTGGTTGATATATTCAGCGTTCGTCGCTTGCTGCTCAATATTTCGGGAGAGTGTCATTTGAGCCTGGTGGACAACTTTATAACTAAACGCATTTTACCAGATTCTATTTATTGTATTTTGCATCCCCTTAATTGATCCCTACTTGCAAGCGAACTGCTGGTGTTAAATGTAAATGCCCAGTTTTGTCACTCTATGCAGATAATCAATGAAAGAAAGGCTATGAACAAACTTAATTTGGGAATAAAACTGCAAAGTCTGAATGATTATCGCAATTTCTTTTGATTTAAGGGAGAGAAGTTGCTTTTTCGGGTATTTATTGGTTTTAAATTTTAGTGTGATGCTGATTTGGGAAAGAGTGCAATATTACTTTCCAGTTAAGATAATTGACTATTGGCTTAGTTCGCCTTTTATACAGTTTCTAATGACTAAAAATTAGCAGGTTTTATTCATAATTCTGATATCTTCAGGGCTGATATAGTTAATGTTCTTCAGCTTGAATCTCATTCGGGTGCATTTTGTTGTACCAATGATGAATCGTAAAATCGTCGGTGCCCACTTCAAATTAAAACGGTTATAAATTGTTTGAAATTTTTTCCTTTATCAAATATTAAGGTAGTTAATTTTCCTATATACAGGTAATTTTTTTAGTTAATGTAATGATATTTGACATACTAGCATTTAGCGGTTCGTTACTTTGTACATTAGCTTTAGGTTTCTCCATCTAACATAATTCTTTCCCAGTCTTCAAATCATTAACTGCTAATTTTTTAGTCATAATTATAAAACTGTCCTTTAAATTTCCGGAATTAAACTCTTTAAATTTTTATTAATTTTAATTTTGTCTATGAATTTTGCTGCATATTTCATAAACAATATTTTTCTCTAGAGCATTTAACTAAATTGCATATTTATGCACTTAGTTGATCATAACTTAAAATAACGCGGTTTAGGGACCAATGATTTCCTAGCATAAACAATAAAAAAACTATTGAGATTGATGTGAAACAGTTCCACCAATGAAAGCTGAAAACAGAACTGATTGTGGATATTTAAATTTTAATGTTTGCATAAAAATTGTTTGCTTCCTGTAATATGATATTCTAAAAGGAGAATTTTGTCGTTGAAATTAGCCGTTAAATATTCAAATGCGTGGAATCATGGTTTTATTAGTGCCGATTAAATCCAAATCATAATCGGTTTGAATTGGAACCGAGTGGAAGCGGAGGCAAATATGTTGTCTAAAAGAATACAATTGAGCTTTTTTTCTTTCCAAAATCCTTTAGTCAAGTGTAAATTCTTATTGGAAAGTATAAGTTGGAATATGTGTGTATTTGAATTTATTTTTATTGCCATTGAATGTTTTGCTTCCACTATTAGGGCCTAAAGTATGTCTATTTAATGTTTTTGATTGTTTAAAAATCATGTAATTAAGGTACTCGGCTCGAGATCTGTATTTATTTTGCTTAATGTTTTCAGTGAGGAATAAGGAATATAAGGTTGATCAAACGTAAATTTAGATTACTGTACTCTATAATAATTGGATTAAGAATTTAAAAATTCTTGCTCTTGGAGTACTAAACTTGATGTAACAAAATTGGCTTGGCTGGAGTTTTTAAAATATCAAAAAAATGGATAACACTTATGGATCCAATAAAGTTTTAGCTGTATTTCCCTTCCAAACATTGGCAATCCCTTAAAATTTTACCGTCTTGGGGGTAAATCAGGAATATAAATTACATTCCATGATATTTATCCATCAAAGGCTTTATACTAAGCAATTTTAATTGCAAAACTCGAGTAATATTAGTATATGCATAAACGTGCTACATATATCCAAGTAGTTAGTTTTGACTTACTGATGCATACTATAGAGCATATGCCATAATTCATACTTGAAAATTCGTTATTTTCCTATTTTAGTCGAATTTGCCAGTTGCAAATATTGGAGAAGTAAATAATTAAGTCAAACTTTCTGCAACTTGAGTAATTTGCTGGATTTGCTCCAAACACGCCCATAAGGCTGGACTTTTAAACTATACCAAAATACTGAACTGTACAAATATTTAAGGATTTGTCGTGGCCTAAAACTGAATTGACTTTAACCTGCATGTTTAATCTTAGCCTTTTCTTTAATCGACGGCTTGGTAATACCAGAAACGCAGAATTTGCATTTAATTCATCGATTAATCCTAATATTAGAGTATCATTCTATCCAAAAAACAAATTTCATCAACTTGGATTGATTGAATCTAGTAATATTTTACTAAAAGTGTTGGACATATTATTGCTTATCTGGCTGAATCCTTGAAATTTGGCTTATTAATCTAGTTTAATATTTATTCAGCAAGTGCTCTACTTGAATAAACGGATTATCGGTATAAATGCCACGTATCTTGATGAAATGTAAATTTGAATTACACCCTATGATTATCCATTTCTTACGGTTTCAAATCAAACGCATACCGATACAATACTTTACTTGACAGCAGTTTTCTTATACATTTTTTTCTGAAATTGTGGAATTGTCACTTGCAATTTCAATTCATTTGCAAAGCTTAACAAAGAATAGGACCCAATTTATTGCTTGAAATTTCCTTTTGCACGGTGATGAAATATTTGTTCTTAGTTGTAAATCCTGTTGATTATTCGCTTTTCCATACTCTTCGTCTATTACTGATCGCAGATTCTAGATCTGAAGTATATAAAGACTTGTGATATAAAGTCAATTCAGATGAAACATTTATCATTGGTAATCGTTGAAATTTTGAGTAATGTGATATTTAAATTGCGGACATCGGTATAAATTATGCGGATTCTCGGATGCGAATAAGGATTTATTTAAAATCACTGTTTCACTCTCGTTTTGCTTTTCTGAAAGTTTATCACTAATCTAATAAATCAATACAAATGGTTGATATATCATAGATGTTTCATAATATAAAGATGGGCCAACATGTCTTTAATTTGAACGAAATCCGGATATGCGAAAGGAATTACTAATCGTATATTCCTGGCATGCTACATTTAAAAATTAAAATCTGCTTTATATGCAATGTATTTTGTGAGATTTATAGCGAATATGCAATAGCCTCTTTATTGTAGCAATGTCCGACTGGACTGTCTTTTAAACATTCATCGCTTACTTCTGCTGGCAGTACGACATGACAGTAATGATACGATTTGGATTGGTTGTACATTTTATTGCTGTATTCATTTTTAAAAGCATTTAAATGTTAAAGGATATTTTATTGGAACTAAACTTAAATTTAAGAAAGGTAGATTCGTGGATTACAAATAAAAACCTAGAATATATGTTGATGACTGATGAAAAGAATGAGTAGGATTGAGGTAATATTTAAAGTTCTACTCACACCAACTTAAGGTAGAAACGATTTAGAGGTGTATCCCAATGATGTGATCAGTGTTTGGAAGCTAATTAGATTTGATGGTTTTCGGTATATGAGATTTTCTTGACGTTTACTGGTTGGATTCTATAACGGTTGTGAGCCGAGTCATTCTTGATGTTCCATAATGCATTTGACTTATATTATATGGCGTACCCTTTGTTCGCTATTTTAATTATTTGTTAATGCCGAGTCACCTATTTGAGGACTGATGGTTAGTCTGTGATGCAAAAATTTAAATGTGAGGATTTTTCTCTCGACGTGTAAGTATATGGCTTTTTCCCCCTATAACTATTATGTTCAAGGCATCAAAGAAATTTTTACTCAATAACTTGACTAGGCGATACATGTGTGAAAATATGGTTTAACTGGACATAAGACACTTCATGTGGAATTTGTATTCCAATTTTTAGAGCTGTTTGTTGGAAATTCAGATCGTTCAGGATTATGTTTATGAGATGAAAATTCAAAAGCTATTGTGATAAGTCCTATGTGTCAGCTGAAACTAAATCTTTTCGTTAATCAGACACCACATAAGGTTTGGCGTCTTGGGGTATTAGACAGCAAAAACTATAATATGAACCTTACAGTTGATGAATGCAGTTGTCGATTCCTCAAATGGTAGAAATTTCTGCTCTTGATAATTCAGTCTGCTAATGAATAATTTTGCAGAATATCCTGGCAACCTAGTTCTAAATTTTCTGTATTTTAGTTTGTACAACTTTCCATCAGAAAGGAATATTATAGGTTTTCGGATACTCGAGTAATCGGAATTAAATTGTTTAGATGTAGCTCTTTCAGTTTTAATGGGTGTCTTTTATTTCGGAGATGGTTTTAACGATTCTGGAAATGCCCATTGGTAAAATTAATTTCAGGAATCTTCTAATTATTAGAAGATGCTATCGTTTGTGGCTACGTTGACAAAACCGAGAAATGAGCAAGTTTTCTTTCATCGCCCAGCCTAAAACGTGAATTAAAATGTGTTTTTGTTTTTCATTGAATGTTTTATTTCATTGGAATTAGTTTTATATGAAATATATAATGACTGAAGTTGGATTTTGCATTGAAAGCACCTTTTAGTATGTTTTTTCTAAATTATATTGAGTCATATAAATTGATTTTCTAATTTTACATTGATTAAGGTTTTTCGCAAATGTTAAATAATTTTTTTATTATATGTGCAATACTAATGAATTTCTGTCATTCAGTTTATTGTAAAATGTAGAATATACCATTATCATATTGCTCATTATTTTGTAAATGTTTCCATATGCATTTGTGATTAAGCTCAATATCTTAGTTTATTTCCAATTATGTAAATGCTTGCTTTTGAACAATTTAATTTGCATTAACGTCCTATTTGTGCTTAAAAATGTGCAAACCTGTTCTTAAATGTTGTTTCCATAGATTGCAAGATTCTCAAATGTTACTTGCTTTCTTACAAGATGGAAATTGCTATATAAAATACTTGAATTTAGAAATAAGATTAGATGGTCTTGTTCCTGTATAATTGTATTAATAAAGATGGATTTTTTCTGAATTTGGATTGTTTTTTACTTTCATCCCCGTTTGTTACTGTCATAAATACTGATGATTAACAGAAATATTCGACGTCGCATTCATTATATATAATTAAGAATGCTTAAGTATCTAATTTTAAAGTAGAAATTTCATCCTTTCATGAAACAGTTTAAAAATTTCAGCGACATATTCAGCTTTACTAATTTTCTGCATCGTATAAGATAGCTCTGTTATTAACTTATTTTAAGAAGTTAATTAGCAATATTTTTTCAGTGATAATAAACTGTTGGCAGGCTTAAACAAAAACGAACATATTTTAAACTAAATACATTTAGAAAAGCGAACTAGCTACTTCCTATCTATGAAGAAGGCAAGACTAAATGAATATAAGTGCTGCTATTTATTTTAAAACGAAATCCCTTAATAAGGAAAGGTAAATATTCTTACCAGAGATGCCAAGGAAATAAAGGATGTTCAGCATAACTCAGTGTTACGAGTAAAAATATCTTCGAATTTTTTTTGTTGAACTTTAGCTAAACTTTTAATTCATGCAACAGAAAAATTAGTCTGCGTTTACTTCAATTGTATTTTGAAGATTATTTTAAATTATGAAAGGCAAGAATAAATTCTAGATTTCATCAAAATTGTAGCACATTATTATAAAATCACTTTCTGAAATGCTTTTGCATTGAGAAATAAAAAAAAATCTAGACACAAAAATTGAGTATGCATTGAAATATGTGTAATATCATTAATAGGATATTCCGGAATTTAAAAAGTGGTAACAAATTATGTATATTTTATAGATTTTCGAAAGTTTGAAATACTGTTGTACTTGATTATCAATTTTATTTTAAAGTGTAAAGTTGCTTGTATTTTTAAAAAATTTTGGCAATTGATATTTAGCGACAAATGTTATAACCCTCAACATATTAAAAACGTATCTAAGCTTTGAACCTTTAGTCTAAGAAAGCCAATCATTTTTTAATTTCATTACTGTAAATTGATATAAAATCTTGGACTATTAGTGTACATCAAGCTAATGCTTAAGATGCAATTATCCTATTTCGCATTTTCAAATTTTTTAACTATTAAATTTCACTTGTCTTTCTTCGAAGAATGAAGACAATCGTCCATTGTTGGTATTTTAAGTATTTCAAACATTTTTTAATCAGAAAATTTTAGACAATTTCTTTGGATGATTTCTCTTATTGGAAATGTTTACCTGCCCTTCGCTGAAAGGCGTGCATGAATACATATTTCACATTAATGTTCTATGAACGAAATTTCAATGAACGCGCTATTTTGAAACTAAGTAATTACATCAAATCTATGTAAAAGCGATTTAGAAATAATTGAAATTCTTTGAATTAATACATTGTTAACTATGACTAGTCAAAAAGCAATCAGTCTTTGTTTAAGAGCTGAATTTTTTCGCATCTAATTTCGATATAATGTAAGATCTTTGAAGGATGCACTTTCACAACTTGCATCCAATACATTTTATATATAAGCAATACAGGGCTTGAAAATATAAAGAGTATGAGTTGATCTTTTTTAAAATTTTTTATGTCTAATCGTAGTCTCTTGGCTTCTTAAATGGGGTAATTCTGTACTTGTGGCATGCAGAAGGTTTCAATTATGCGTAGAGATTCAAAATTTCTTGAAAAAATTGAGAATAGGCATGAAATAACGCCAGTAACGAAAAGGCTTTTTGATATTTTGTTTATAAAGTATGCGTGCATAACAATTTATGTTCTCAGTTTTCTCACTTAAATTATCACTTTTTATTTTACCTCGTAGTTTAGTGTATTTTTTCGATGTCATCTGCAGCCTTGACGGATTCAAGCAAAACAGGAGTTTCATCATTTGCAATTACTGCAAAATCACCGTATTCAATCAAAAACGTGATTGAAACTGAAGTTCCAACTACAAAGCAGCAAACTTTAATTCTTTCGGTTGGGATTTTCGAATACCATAATGGCTTTTTCAGATGTAACTGTTACAGCTTTGAATAAAAAAAAATGTGACTTTTTGTGCAAAAGTCGAAACCAAAATAGCAATTTTTAGATATTTTAAAATGTTTTATTTCTGAAAATTGTCCTGACTAAGCCTTTCTTAGAATTTCGCAAATATAATATTGTTTATTTCGTTATTAACTCTAAAATTTAAAAAAAATTATATAAGTTGTTTAATAAATGAATAATTTCTTCTTTTAGTATTTAATTGCAAATTTTCGTAAACTTCAACTTATTTTTTTGTTTGTTTTGTGATAATAGAAACAACCCCTTCTCTCTTTCTTATAAGTTATCATAAGAAATATCTTTCCATCCCCTTATATGTTGTGCGGTCTAAATATAAAATTCTTTTTTTTTTTTTCATAAGCTTTATTTTCGTATTGACAGTTTTGTAGCCTATATTTCTAATGAAAATTATATTAAACTTAAAATTATATTTAGCTAACACTAAGTAATATATCAATTTCGTGAGCTATTTTAGTCGGAAGAAGAGGGAGCAATTATTGATTCCATTCAAATTCTTGTATATTTCTATCTGAAATTTTACGGCTAGGCATTATATTTCAAAGATTCTTCTTTTTAACTCTCATCAGTTTTCTGAGATTCTTTTGAAATTGAAAAAAAAAATGCCCCATCTTCTTATTTAGCTTTTTTAAAGCTTGCGTTAAGTAAATTTTAAAAAATTATTTATTTCATTTTATTTCCACGTTGCATTCACTTTCTATTAGATGAAATATAATCTATTTTGATTATATAGAGCTCCTAAGTTTTATTAATGCATTTTCTGTCAATGTTAAAATAAAAGTAATACTACAAACGCAAAAGATTAACTTCAATATCTAATGATCAAACACCGATTCATTTGAAATTTTTCTAATAACTTTGTTTCTAATTTATACATTTACATTATTTTAGTAATTTGGTAAAATCAAGAAATTTCTGTTTAATTGGTATGAATGCAAAATTCTTAAGCGGTTGAGTTTTCTTTCGTTATTTTGCTATCAGAATTAGTTAATTAATAATTAAATGTTAAAGATAATCTACCATGTCATCTTCTTTATAACAACTTATATTTTTAAAAAAAGGCGGATAATGCATTTGTCTATCAATGATTACAAGAAGTCATAAATTAACACAGATTTCATGCATGGGAACTTGCAGATAGGGCAACCAGGTTTTGAGGGAAAAAAAGATGCTATAAAATATTTAATGGTTTAGTATATATTAATAAGGCATCACTTTCTTACATTTTAACGGAGTTTTAAACATAGTCTTTTCAGTTATTAGATTCAAATAATATGCCAAAAGAACATGTAAGCTCTATTTTTATGACAAACCAGGTCAACAATATTATAAAATAAATATATGTTAAACAAAATGATTTTCTAATTTAAAACCCGATTACACTTAACATTTTAAAATGACGTTTGTCTGCTGATTTAGCGTTTTAATTCGTAGGTTTTCGAATAACCATTAAATTCTCCTGATATTGGCATTTTCTTTAAAAACATCACATTTATGTGATTGGAAAACATTCATAACATCTTAAAGTTTTGTTCATAACCGAAGGCAACAATTTTTCGAAGCCTCAAAATATGAAGGCAACAAATTCTTCGGGACTCAAAATGTGAAAGTAATAAATTTTTGATGCCTCAAAATATAAAAGAAACAAAAAGTTAGTCTCAAAATGAAACGTTATGCTATGGACAAATATGAAATGTGATATTTTCCACATAATTTCATGACAATTTATTGCGAGTCAGAGTTATATAGTGCAATGAACAAATAATCCTAAGGCTTCTATAATTAAATGAGTTACATAACTTTCGAAGTTTAAGTATATCTGGCTTATAAATTATGTGCCTTGCTCTCTTTATAAGTATTTAATGGAAAATTTTAGAAACGCGTTACTCTCGGCAAACCAGCAGGTCGCCAAAGGCGGGTAGTAATATATAAAAGTCACAAGCACTTATATTAATAGTTCTTTTGGTTTACTTCAAAAGTTTTTTAAAGTCATTTGTGAACATGGTCCTTTTTTCGCTAAGAGGATTTGAATAATAGCCTCAAAAAATAATTAAGGCTTTAGTTCTAAGGGCAAAAATTATTGTGGCCTCAAAAGGTGAAGTCAACAAATTCGTGGGGCCTCAAAATGTGAAAGCAACAAATTGTTGCGAAAGCAAAAACTGTTTGCATCCTTTTCTCTTATATTTTCAGGAAATGCTTCTCTAGTAACATCAAACAGTAGACGGTAACTTTGTTTACATTGAGTTTTTCTCGATATCACCTCTCTATATCTTTTATATATTGATGACATCTTTTACATGTTCTTCACTAATTACGCTTACTTTTTCTGAAAAATTATTCGTGTTTATTGAAAAAGCTCAACTTTATACAGCATAATTCTTTCGATTATTTTTGTAATCTCTTCTACAGGGAATTTGTTTTGGTCCTTTTTTATTTAGCTGTTGATGTAATAAGTAGTTTTAAAGCTTTATTATACTTTTTTTCCCTTCTTCCCACTTTAGACATAATGCTAATTTTCCATCACTTTCCTAAAGTATGGTCTGCAAAGGACCAGAAGATGACTCCTTCAGCTTTGATTCGAATAAATCTGAAAATCCATCACAAACGAATTTAAAGCATTCACCTTTTGGGAGAGTAATAGTAAATTGTTTCGAATGGCTCAATATTAGTTGAAGCAGTGAAATAGACTCATTTTTTTATCAACCAGATTTCCTTTTTCAATGCTTTTGTCTCCACTATCTAATATCGTCGTAATTGTCCATTCTTTATTTCCTACAATTTTGTCTTATGTCTTGGCTTTCTCATTCATAAAGATAACAAACGGAATGTTGCGTATCTCTTTTGCTGACCAAGTAATACAGAAATATTAGATCACCCGAAGTTGCCCACTTTATGTCGTGTTTAATCAATATTAAATGCAGATTTCAATAGTACTCGTCCAAATGTATAATTGTACATAATTGAGTATTCTTTTTGGTGAATCAATAAACACCCTTTGTTAGGTTTACATTGGGATTTATCCCTTTGTTTTGGTTGGAATTTTAGAAACAATAAGCTCTTTGATGAAAAATTGAAGAGACTTTTGTTCTAGAAAATAATGTATCAGGAACTAGATTTTTTTTTCAGTCTGGAAGCTAAAACTTCAGCGAATAATCAGGAAGATTTAAATTCCTTATTAAATCATTTAACGCTGATGATGTGCAAAGTTTAAATACAGCATAATATAGTCATATGCATAATCAGGACAAAACAAAGGGAGAATAACTAAGGAATCGACATACAGTCAATGAAAATCAGTGTGAAGACGAATTGGGAAGTAAACAGAAGAGACGTCCAGATATATAAAGTCTAATTTTTAAGAAACACTAGGACTAATTGCGCCCTTAAATAACTAGTATGAATTATAGTATTCATTCAAAAGAATTATAATCTAATTTCACACCAGCCACTCCTAGTAATAGCATATTTTGCAAAATGATCAGAGTGTTAAAGCAGCTAGATAAGATTAAATCCTGTAACATATGTTTTGAAAGAAATCATATGCAAAGGACATAGTATAGCCATTTATAGCTTCTGTTACCATTAAACTGGATAGTACAATTATCAAAGGCAGGAGATCCAAATGTGAATCAAGAGAATTGCTATGGAATTTAAATTCTTTAGAAACATCATGTAACAATAGCAACGTCTTAAGCAAGCACAAGAAGCATTTGTCAATTTACTGGATGACATGATTGGCAGGATTGATCACCCCTATTAATACACGATCATTAATCACAAATTTATAATGTGTGATTATATGGAAAATTTCAATAACTTTTTACAGTTTATAATAAGGTTTTGGTGTGTGTGTGTGGAGAGAGAGAAATTGTTGAAATATATTCTTTGATAAAATTTAATTTTGATAATACATGATTATTTTTTATTTAAAACATGATTATTTATTACGATTTTATGTGTAAATAATTCATGTTTTTAAGTATTATAAGACTATTTGGAAAAACTTTTCTTTAAATATTTTACTTCGTTATGCCGAAAACCACCATTTCACTTGCTCTCGCCATGAAATAATTTTTTTATCAGTAATAAATATTTAAATAATTTCACACATTTCATACGTCGCACTTCACACATAAATTCATGGATTTCATTTAACATTATCCTTTAATTAATTTATAAATAACTTCATACACTTTTCTGTATATGTACTTAGAAATTTCACCATAAGTAAAGACCTTCTGGCATTTAAATGATACAAATATAAATTCTTGTACTATTGGATCAAATTCTGACTTTAAAAAGTATTCGGTCGTAACAAGTTTCGAAGAAATATAATAAGATCATGATCTTGTCATTTCTCAGTTTTCCCTAGGAAAACTAATTCATCTCTCTTCTGAATATTGAATAGGTATTTTTACTTATGGTTTTTTGTAAACTGTAGTATATAATGATATCTGCTTGTTAAAGAAAGTTGCATTAGCTAATCCGTCATCTGAAAGAAAAAAAACGATATATCATTGAATTTTTTCAAAACAAACAAAAGTATATTCCCCAAATATTCCTTTTCGATTTTTTTAATTATTACAAACTCGATTTTCGGTCAAACAGCTAAAATACTAATCACATAAAAATGTTTGTTATAACAATCGCATTTCTATACTACATTAATTTTCAATTTCCAGAAAAATGAAGAAATCGAATTACTATATGTATTCTATTTCTCTTTATACAGACATTTTGCATTAGATATCGCGAAAAAATAACTATATGAATCGAAATCAAGCTTACAATTCAATCATCTGGTGGTAATAGACTACAATATAATGTAATCAGTTAAAGAAATGATTTAGTTTGTGAAAATTTGATTTGATTACGATGCAATTTTTTTCTTGTTAATTTCATTTATAAAATGTCTCATACGCAGTTATTTTAACAAAAGAGGAATCTTCATATTTAGTTTTCCTCATCTCAATTCAATTTACCTACCTAATATAAATAAAGAAGATTGAACAAAATAAATTGTTGTTTGATTCTTCCTTAAATGAAAGTTGAGAAATAAAGTAGGGTTAAATGAGTGAAATTTTCTGGCAGGCTTAAATTAACAAAGAATAGAGAACATGTTGTATCTTTTATGTTTTTTCGGGAAGGGTGGGATCGATACCAATAAGATTTAAGCAAAACTTAAATTAAAGCTTATTTTTGTTGATTTACTTAGGAAAAATATAGAATGATAAATTCAGATGAAAGAAATCTAAATTCATTTGTAAGCTTGTTAATTTAATAGATAAAGATTCATGATTCATTAAAAGGAGTATTTGACAATTATTAATGTATTTTGAAATTAAGTATCAAAACGAAACTACAATTATCTCGAGTTTCAAAAAAAATCATCATTTCATTATTTTTTTTTTCCTCTTTAATTTGTATCAAATTAAATGTCATTCCTTTATGTCCTATGAGATTTTGAATTTGTTTACATGATTCATGATTCATTGGAAGGAATATTTGACAATTATTAATGTATTTTGAAATTAAATATCAAAACGAAACTAGAATTAACTCGAGTTTCAAAAAAATCATCATTTCATTATTTTTTTTTCCTCTTTAATTTGTATCAAATTAAATGTCATTCCTTTATGTCCTATGAGATTTTGAATTTGTTTACATGATTCATGATTCATTGGAAGGAATATTTGACAATTATTAATGTATTTTGAAATTAAGTATCAAAACGAAACTACAATTATATCGAGATTAAAAAAAATCATCATTTCATTACTTTTTTCCTCTTTAATTTGTATCAAATAAAATGTCATTCCTTTAAGTCCTATGCAATTTTGAATTTGTTCACAAATAAAAACCTACCACATATACTTCAATCAAATTGTAACAGATGTCCACTGAAAGATTTTAATAATGTGAAGTCAAAGACAATAAACTTCCATCCCTTTCGTAGACAAAATTTGTGTTTAAACTATCGTATTACATGAGAAATCAATGTGCTAGTATTATTCAATTTGGAAATTAAAATGCAGAAAGATATGTTCAGTGACAAGTGAATCATTTCTAAATGATTAATTACTATGAACATACAATTAATGTTTATTTTTTATCCTTTATTAAGCTTTAAAAATATAATGACCTCTTATTTTTACAGCCTTTTGTATTATAATCTTTATATAAATTGCTACAATTTTTAAGCTGCCACATTCATTGCTTTATATCAGTCTTACTTTTTAAGATCGATAAAAAAAATTATATTTAGCTTATACTTGTTGATAAAATATATTTATCAATGTTTTTATATATTTATTTGATATTATGTATTTAATGACAATTATTTGATAATTGTGCTTTTTAGAGCAATCAATTATTCTCGCCTTCAAAACTAAGAATATATCTTCTGCAATTTCAAGAATGCTTCCTAAATAATAATTGTTGTCAATAATTGTAGAATTTTGTGGTGCTTATTATTTTCAATTTGATTTAAACAGAACATTCTTATAAAGGCACAAAGTATACTTTTTTTCAGTCAATCTGCAAAGCGTTTTTTTTTCTCTTTGTTTTATTTTATTAATAATTTGAAATTATATAACATTTTATAATAAGAAATATTCTACAAAAATAAGTCAAAATGCTGCTTTATTCAAACATTTGAAAATTAACTGACGATATCAAAAAAATTAAAAATTCAATTTTAATAAGGAATTAAATGTATTTAAACATAGAATTTCTTTAGCAAAATTATAAGTTAAACTGACTTATTAAATTGTTCTTTAAATATTTTTTCATTATAAATTTATGTCATATAACATTAATTATGAATAAATAAAATCATTAATGATATTTAAATTTATTATGATCTTGTTAACGCTCTTAAATATTTTTATTGACAGTTTATTAAATATTTATATAAATTTTAATATAAAAAACTGAATGATTTAACCAAATATAAATTTCTCTATAATTCCGTTTCTTTTTTAAAGAATAACTTTTTGAAAGTGTACTACAGAATGCTTGCATCATTATTAAATAGACATAATAAATTTGAATTCTAAAAATATCAGCTTGGGAACATAAACATATTTTTCTTTGGAAAAAATAACATAATAAAATATTCATTAAGTAATACATTAATTAAGAAAAAGTGTAATAAAACATTTCTTGCACAAACACATGTTTTAAAAACAGTCTCAAATCAAGAAATTAACTTAAAATATACTTTAAAAATTTTAAAGGACCTTTTTGAAATTTTAATGAGATCTTTTTTTCAATTTTATGCGAGATCATTATAATTTTTCTCTTCGATGAGCTTTGAAATTCTTTTTCTATAAGAGAGGAAAAAAAGGCTTTGATTATCAGAAATTGTCGAAGGAAACACATTTTTGTAGATAGATAAACATTTTATTCTTCGCAAAAAGAAACAATTAATTCTGCAAAGAATTGAGTACAACAATAGCTTTTAACTATTATTGTAAAAGTTCCTTAAGAGAGGATAAAGTGGTTTTAATTATATAATCATCAGTTCTTCGAAAAATCAGAGATGTACATTATAAACTATGTAAGGAAACTATGATTATAAGGAAGACAAAACAATTCTTGATATTTATTTAAAATGTTTCTTGTATTCAATTACATTGCCAAGCCTTGCCTAAATAATATAAATGAATAATTAGATTGCTTTGCTATTAACTCTGTCCATTTAAATCACATGAAAAGATATTTGAACCAATGAAAATGATACCATTTCCCTAATTACGGCTAATTATTTTTTTTTTCAAAATTACATTTAAGCATTTCTGAACTTAATACTTTCGATTGCATTAACATTTTTTACTTATGCAGTAATCTACACGGGTGAAAAATATTTCTCTTACAAAAAATAAATATTCTTGCGGATGGGGAAAGAAGGAAAATTTTTCCACAAAAAGAGACAAAGCCAAATATAAAAGTGAATTTTACAAAAATGATAATAACAAATTACTCTTTTTAATGTATCCGACTAAGTTCGAAGGAAAAATTTTGAGAAATTTAATTTTTTAGAAAATATTTATGATTTTCCTGATTTATTGTCAATAAGAAACATTATAAATGCAAGAACAATTATTAATTATTTGAAAATAAATTTTGAGAAATTGGAAAATGTGTGGTAAATTTTACTGAAATTGAACCAAACGGTTAACACTCTACACCAGTGTTTCTCAACCTTTTAGTATTCACGGCCCATTTTTTAATCATAATTTTCATCGCACCCCCCCCCCCTCTCCACCACATACAATAAAATGTATACAATAATAATGTATTTTGAGTATCTAAACCTACACTACAACTATAATTTTAAACTTTACAAATTACCAAGAATACAGAAATTTATTGACAATTTGCAGCACCGATCCTCAGCATTGAAAAACAAGAATCTTATGCCTTTTTATTGCTCTTGCGTGCGGCCATTTCGTGAATTCTCACGGTTTCGCGAGAAGTTTTGGTTTGTCTGGAATTTGTCTGGTCAGCTTAAAAGTTAGGAGCTTGCGCAGACGTGAACAAATGTTTTCTCATAGGGAGAAGGAGAAAGTTCTATGACGCCAATTTCAATTCCAGACAATATCATTCGAGTCGATCCTTCTATAGCTATAGAATCGATTCTGAATGTGTATGTTATATATATTTTCGTGTAATTGCAATTCACTGTATTAAATATTCACGGCAACAGACCTATGAAGAATCATGGATAAATTTTTTAGCGGGCGTAAGCGAGCATTAGACGATAGACAAGCATCAACAAGTACACATACAAGCGTGGTTCCGAAAATAAAATCAAGAAAATATTCTCAAGAATGCTTAAATTTTGGATTCACTTATACTGAAGTAAATGAAGAAGAAAAGCCCCTGTGTATTATTTGCTCAAAAATGTTGGGCACAGACAGCATGAAACCTAATAAACTTAAACGACATTTGGAAAAGCTTCATAGTAAACAAACAAAGAGAATTCTTCAAATTAAAATGAAAATCATATGGAAAGCAAAAATCATTGTTTAAAAAAACTTTGTCTGTGAATGAAAAAGCTTTAATTGCCCCTTAAAAAATTTCATATAAAATAGCCAGATGTAAAAAGCCTCACACCATTGGTGAAGAGCTTATTTTATCAACCACAATTGAGACTGTAGAAATTATGTTTGGAGATAATTTTTCAAAACAGTTGCAGTCTATACCTCTTTCAAATGATACTTTTGCCCGTTGAATTGCTGATATAGCTGAAGATGTAGAGTGTCAGCTTTTGTCGATGTTACGTGACTAATTGTTTTCAATACAACTCATTGAGGCAGCAGATAGTAATAAAGATGCCCATTTCATTGCGTATGTTAGATTTTGTGATGATTGTTCAGTAGTAGAAGAATTACTTTTCTGCATACCAATAGAACTCAAAGCAACAGCACTCTCATTATTTGCTATCTTAAATGATTTTATGAACGAGGCAAACATAGAATGGAAAAATTGCGTCGGAATATGCACCGATGGTGCTCGTTCTGGGTCCGGAAGATTCCAAAGTATTCAAGCACTTGTGAAACAAAAATCACCACAGTGCGTCTGGACACACTGCATGATCCACTGGGAAGCTTTGGCTTCCAAAGAAATGAGTCCTGGTTTGAATATCGTGTTAACTACGGTTATAACCATAGTAAATTATATAAAATAAGACCCCTGAAATCAAGAATTTTTTCTGCACTTTGTAAAGACATGAGTGCAGTACATTCAGCGTTACTATTTTATTGAGAGGCAAGATGGTTATCACGAGGGAAATTTTTGCAATGTCTTTATAAATTAAGAGAAGAAATCGCCGTTTTCCTAGAAAAGGAAAACAGACCGGAAGCTGAAAATTTTCGCAATAGTTTATTTGTGATGAAATTGAGCTACATGGTCGACATATTTGAGAAATTAAATAACTTGAATCTTCAACTGCAATGAGCAAATACACATATATTGGATACGAGTGATAAAGCTAATGTTTTTTGTAGGAAATTGGAATTGTGGAGCAGAAATTTAAAGCAAGAAAACTTAACAGTGTTTGCAAATTTGAATGATTATATTAAAACTTGCAAGGCTGAAGAACAACATGTAAAAGTTGTTTTTGTAACCATTGAAACTCATTTAGCAATGCTAGCAAAGAATTTTAAAAAGTACTTTCTTGCTGACGACAAACTGATATTAATTTACAAGTGGGTAATTGATCCATTTCAAAATACTCCCGAAGGACTCTCAATTGAAGAGGAATAAATCTTCATAGACTTCACGGTAAGCGACGAAACCAAAAGACAATTTAGTAATAAATCATTCTTTGAATTTTGGGCAGGAGTGGATGATGAGTTTTCTGCACTAAAAACAAAGGCATTTCACATTCTACTACCATTTTGAACATCTTACTTTAATTAAACTTTATTTTTCTGCGGCGGCTTCTTTGAAGACAAAATATAGATCTCAGCTAAATATAGAAAAAAAACCTGAAAGTGTCTTTTTCTAATATTAAATCCTCCGTCGAAAAACTTTGCTCTGCAAGTCAGGCCCAAGGAAGTCACTAATAATTATTATTTTTTAAAAAATTTAGTAAGTTGTTTTAATTTAATAAGTTAATTATTAAATGTGTCGAAATGTATTTTGTTTGGTATGTGTGTGCGTGTTCTTTCGTTTCAATCACTTAATCAATTTTTTAAATAACATTTTCTCTTGGATATGCTCACGCCCCCCCACTAGTGTTCTTGCGCCCCCTTTTGGGGGCGCGCCCCACAGGTTGAGAATCACTGCTCTACACAAAACAGTAATGTAGCAATCCTATTTTTCTCTGTACACTAGTTATATAATATGAAGATGAAAGAAATGAACCAAAAGCTAAGAACGATTTTGAGATACAAAGAAATTATAGGTAAAAATATACGCATATATGTCTTTTTTTCATAAATTCATTTAATTTTTATAAAAACAGCAGTAAATGGAAAAGTATTTCACGAATAATAATTTTTGTTTGTTTATTTATTTGCCCTTGTTATTTGAAACATACGCTGCAAATTTTATGAAAATACCTTTATAAATTTCTGAGATATCATGTTAACCGTGGAGAATTTTTAAGAACAATAAAGTTTTGAGAAAATAGAAACTAAAGACAAATTTTTGCTGAAAAAATATGTTACGGTATATGGTGTGCAAGATTTGTGGGTGATAGTTCAAGCCTTCCTTTTCTTAGAAAAGCTAGATAGTTTGGGGAAGAGGAAAGTCTGCACCACAAGAAATAATAACAATTTAAAACAAATTCGCCAATGTGGTCTATAACCAGTGTTTTTAACATAGCCGGATACCTTAATTAAAGGGTGTGAAAAATATTATCTTAAAATGAATTAATGCTGTTTCAAACATTTTTTTATTAATTTCAGTTCAAAATACTTAAGGGCACCGTGGACTTTAAAGCAAGCAAAAATTGACAAAAACGCGCATATTTTCGTAACTAAAATATATGTTTATATTCAACTAAAACAGAGTAATAAAATTTATTGTTCAATGAAATAAATATTTGAAGAATTAAATTAAAAATATATAAATGACTTTTCTCACATCAACATTGTAATTGAATTTAAATATCATTCAAATGTACCAAAAGTCTTAATTTTTGACAAAATAAAATGAAATTGATAATAAAGATTCCAATCAAAAATTAAAAGAAAATGTGGTATGCACTTTATTTTTGAGCTTTTTAGGTAATTTAAAAGTCTATTTCAGTTAAGAAAAACAAAATTCTTATGAAAATATGGTAAATGTGCATGAAAATATTTCTAAAAAAAAATTAGCAGTAATAGGAATCACAAAATTACACGAAGCTTTCTACGACATACATTATAATTGTTAACAAGAAAAAATAACTGAAAAAATTAAAAATTAAAATGCCTTTAATATTTTGAAATTTTTGAAAATTAAATGTTTTAAATTTTTTTCTAAATATATTTTGTTTTAAAATTTTTGAAGAAATCAGACTATCTATATTTAGACATACATGCATGAGAAAATTCCTAACCCTAATTGAATAATTCCCAAATGTTTCTAATACAGATCACTGTCCTCTCAATTTTCTTTGCTGAAGTTAGTAGATATATTTCATCACAAGTATATGTAAACCATGGCATGCAGAATGGAAACATATAATTATTAAATAATATAAATATAAAAAAAATAATTTATACTCTTAGTGCAAATGATATTTTTAGTCCAAATATTGTCGACTCAAAATCGCTGAACTAGAAACCAAATATTAATAAATCATTAAATTGAAAAATTAAAACCGTTTTCACTGGCCGCGGCCCATAGCACTGCCCCACGGGACATATTTCCCTAGGGAAATATGTCCCGTCATCGATGGGTGGAGCCAGACTTCCACCTTTATTGTAACCTTTAGAGTGACAAGAACCAACCACCATGCCGGAACGTCTCATCCTCGTTTCGAGGTGCCCCTTTAGGGTGGAATTCATGGGGAAAGTAAATTGCTTTTTTATCTTCATATTTTGACTCATTTGTTATATATCGATACACTTCTACATTTTAAGTGCGCATAAGCAAATACATTTCTTTCTTTCAAACTGACAATAAGATATTTATATAAATTTTTGATGATGATGCTTCTATAGATAATTGAAAATGAAGGTAATAATTTCCCATTTCTTTCAATCTTTCATTGTTTACAAATTTTTTAATGCAAAACTCTCATCAATAATTTCTTTATTTATTTAAAATCAAGTTTTCTGATTTCGTTGTTTTATTTACGAAAATAAAAAAATCTTATTTATTGCAACATTTTAATGCCTTTTTCATCAAATTAAGTTCAATTGAAAAATTGAAAAGTTTTGTTCAATGTACTAAACTATTCAGCGGATATCGTATTTGCAATTTATTTGTTGTCATAATATTTAATACAATATTTTTTCCTACAGAATTGATGAAGTAATTTTCAGGTTAAAAAAAGAAAAAAAAACTGAGATTTAAATCCTTTTCTAGGGTTCGGGAAAGTCCAAACAGCAAAAAAAGCAACCCGCTCTAGTACGAAAGGGACATTTGATCAATTAACTCTACGGGTGGTTGAAATTGAACAGGTTATCTTCAACAACCGCCTTTAAAAGAAGGGGGAAAGTATCTTTTAGTTTCTAACACTAAATGCCGTATTCAAAGGAGCTTTTTCGAGTTTGGGTCACCGCAGCCTAAAGGTTAATATTTTCGATGCTCATTTACTAAAAATATATCTGAATATTTTACCTATATGCTTTTTTCCGTAGGAAAATAAGTCATGAAACTCTCCAAAACTTTTAGGTTTGTGCATAATTACCAGACGTTTTTGGCATGCTGTATTTGAAAAATTTACTAAGCTCCATAAATTTATGAATGAAAACATTGTTTTGATTTTAAGTTATAAAAATGCGTTCGGTAATCATACTCCTGTGCCATATTATGATGGGTCACTCTGACAAAATAGAGCAGTCAATTCACATTCTTAGGGATCTTTTCGGTGTGGGCGGAATCAACGAATGTCGATGCAGGGAATAATTGGCCTATTTCAAATCTGGCAACTAACTTGGAAAGTAAGGCAGGAAGTGATCAATTATTCGAGTTCGGCTACCAGGCATTTCTGAAGCCGTCGAAGAGGACGAAAGCTTGACATTTCGAATACTGGCAAACATCTTCAATGTCGAAGTTGTTTGCCAGCATTCGTTTATGTGTGTGTGTGTTCAATGTTTCGTTCGCCATCTCAAAAAGCTAGCTAAGGCATGGATGGGTTTCCCATGAGCTCAGGACAACAATAGGGCAAATTTTCCCTGATTTGTTTCAACGACACAGAAGAGGTCCGTTTCTGAAGAATTTTGTCACTGGGAATTATTCATGATTTCTCTTCGAAAATTTAAAAGAAAGAAGGTCTACGTTTTGCCAAGAGTTGCACCAAACGAAATTAACAAAGGACATGCACTCTAATAAAGCAAAGGGACTTGTTTGGTGGCAGAGAAGAGGAAAAATCCATTGAGAAATCATTTTTAACCGGTTTTGACATTGGTGGAACGACGACGATGAACTTCAACAGTGACAGAATTTCAGATGCAAACGATCATTGAAAATCAACAGCTATATTTATCTGGCTCAAGTTGATAGTCTTCATTTCTGCAATCGAGACGAAAAGACCGCCAAAAAGCATTGTGTCGTCTTCTACTACAGCGATAAATGCCTCATAAGTATGCAACAACCTAATATTTATTAGTTCAAATGTGGATCATCTTTAAAAAAGTGAAATTACTGATAAGTAATAAGCTGATAAGTAATTCAGAAACTGCAGTATAGGGAAATATCAATCAAAGACAAATAAAGCTATAGCTGTTAGATTTTATGAGACCATAATGGAAAAAAAAACTTACTTGTAAGACAAGGAGCAAATACAGAATATTACATATTCAGCTACGTATTCTTAACATAAACTTCTGCAATTTGTTTCATAAGACATAAATATTCCCAGATAATTTTGCAGGAGGAATATTTCCAACCGATGACATATTTTAAGTTTATTTTGTTTTAAAGATGTTCTCTTTCGTTGTTCCATTTTGTTTCTGAGAAAAATAATTCCTTCATCCCAGATTTGTCACTGAAAATAGATTCATTTCTTCTTATTCGTTTCATGAAAAATAAAAAAATAACAAAAAATAACTGTTAAAGAAATTTTTAACAGTAGCAGACAAATCTTTCTTCATTGTTTCAGGGGAATAAGTAGAGCGAAAAAAAATTCTGTGAAGAAGCAACTTCTTCATTTCTGGAGACATTCGTTTTCACATTTTTTATTCGATTCGGTTTTATTATGAGACAATGAAATGTCGATTTTATGATCCAACAATAAAGAAGAGAAAAATAGTTAGATTCGAACCAATATGGTTTGCGATACGTGTTCTAGAAAGGAATTTTTCTACATTTATATTTTCACGTTGAAGTGCAGTAATTTTGAGGCTGATATTATATCTAGCTTTTGGTTTCTACAGCTAAAATATACTATTTTTCTAAAAGTTCTCCAAATTTTTTTTTCTTTTTTCTTTCAAGAATTTTATTTATTATTTGTTAAAAAAGAGGAATGGAAAGTATTGAAATATTTTGAAAAATTGTCTATGCTATTCAATTGCAAAAAATTCAGAAAATATTTACATATATTTTGAGTATATTTTGCTGTAGTTTCTCAAAAAAAATTTCGTGGCTTTCTTCTAAAAACAAGATACTTAAATTTGTAATATTTTTCCTTTCTTTATATAAGTAAATTTTGATTGAATATTGAATAAATAAATAAGATTACTTAAGAGCATTTATTATTTATTGAATTCTAACTTATCAACGATAAGAATTTTGTAAAATTTTAAGAAAATATCAAACAATTCGTGATTTGAAAAGTATAATTTCAGTAATATTAAGTACTTAAAAATATATTTGGAGAAAATTTATATATTTTTTAATTTTAACATGAACCTCATTGATTTCCTTTTGATAGTTAAAGTCTAAAATCCGTAATAACTTTAAGATCTTATAAAAATATGAGATTTCAAACTAGGCAAATGTTATACTGATTGCAAAATGAGATCCAAATCAATTTCCTTAAATATCATAATGCATGGCAAAATTTTATTTTTGAGAGTCAACATTATTTGGCCGCATTGTGAAAACTATCTACTGTGGAATTACAAAACAAGCGTTAAGCAGCCGAAGTGTAGCAGGAAAAAAAGACCAATATGAAGGTAGAATATGATAGGATAGGACTAAAACTCGCACTGCAGGCAATCTAAGAGCTAAATCGGAGACTCTATGAAAATCTGGTATTGGCTAATTGTGCAAAACGAAAATTCTATATCATAACGTTCAGATATCAATATACTCTCAACCCACCAGGGACAAATTTTAGCTAACAGTCGTAAAAAATTATTATTTGAATAAAATACGAGTCTTGAGGAAAGTGATGAAGTATAAAATGTTTGTAGAGGTTAAATATGTGAAAAAGTAATATGTACATTGGATGAGTTTCATAGCAAGATGTTCATATTATATTTAAGGAGTGCAAATTATTTCAAAATATATTTTGATCAAAAATGCAATCTACCTAAAAATGCAGTCTGGTGTATATCTATCATACGGTTCGGCGTCAGTTTGAATATTGTCAGTTTTTTTTTATGTAGATGCAATATTGAGAATTATTTTACAACATTTAAAAAAAGTATGCAAAATGATATTGGGAAAAATTAATTTTTTTCTTCTATTTAATAAAACAATCTATGATGTTAAAATACCTTACAGTAATGGATTTTCTAGTTTGAAAATATGGATTTCATTTGACTAAGTTTGGAACATTTCTCCGACCAGAAGCTAAAACGGAGCATGTGAATGGAAAATACCGTATTTTAGGAATATCTCTCCTAAGTAATAAAAAAGAATTTGTATTTCTTTTAAAAAACAAAGAGAATTGTATTATATTTCCAGTGATAAATTCAAGAAGTCTGCTATAAATTAATTGACTAACAAATGCTGCCGGCGTCCTGGCATAAAAACAGGGTCTCTTCCTCGTGATCTGGTCGTCCCAGTTTCGAGTCCTGGTTTGGGCATGATTTTTATTTTGCTTTCTATCTGTGAATTATGTGAATGTGCCCCCCTTCCCCTGCAAAATGGGAAGCAAGAAGTACCTAAGTCGCACTCTTAGCACTAGTTGGAGTTACTGCAAAAAAGGGACGCTAATTTAGGCTTAATTCGATGACAGATTTCTGTCAGCGGTCTTGTAAAGTGCCATAAGTAACAACTAATAAAGGCTAAGCCATGATAATCAGTAGTATCTATGAATTTTTGTCCCCAACTAAAATTACATACTGCAGTTGATTTCGTTATACAGTATTAAAATTTTAATTTGTTTTTCTTTTTTAAAAAAATGCTAAATTTGCTTCTTGATAATTTCATCGGTATATTAAGTTTTTAGAAATCACACAAATTGCTAATTGTTTGTATGACAGGCAAAAATAGTTATTTAAAAATATATTAATATTATAAAAATACATACCTTCGTAACAAAATACATGATATAAAACTGTTTAAAGTTGTTAAAAGTTTTTAGAAGACATTTAAATGCATTTGTGATTCAATTTTTTTGCTTCATATGATATTAAAATTGAATGTTATGAATTGTTTGATTTATTATCATATGTATATTTAAGGCTGCACCGTACTAGAAAAATCATCAAAACATTGAATTTTTTATTGGTTCATATGATAATTTGAGTCATTCCAAATGTGCCTGCAAAAGTTTAAAGAAGAAGCTTTATTTTTTACTAGCCGCCTTAAGCGACCAGCTGATTCACCATTCTTACTGTGTTTAAAATTATCAGTTAAATACTTTATGTAACGTCATTGTCAATTAAATACTTTATGTAACTTGTCTTTTAATAGCTACTTCATCAAAATATTTTTAGGTTTAAACTTTGATATTCATATAATTCACTCCCCCATTTATGAATTAAGCCCGTGATGCACTATATTTCTCTCTAATTATCTGATCAGCTCTCGCAAAATTTCAACTTTTAATTAAAGTGGAAATGTTTAAACTGAAAAGTGATATAAAAACATTTTTTACCGTAACCAAGCATTTTTTAAAAATATAAGTAACAAAGAATCATTATGTGTACTACTGAATAATTAAAATAATTTATCCAATATTTCAAAACTATTCAACAAAAAATATTTAGATTCATCATAAAATTCATGTTTGAGTTTTATTTTCAAAAAGATTTCATTGATTCAATTAATAATATATTTTTTTGGTCTATAAACATAACTAGAAAATATATTAAGTCTACATTTTATACACCTTTTAGTTATAAGGACTCATAGATTCATATTCTACAAAATATTTCTGACGCTTCAACTTTCAGATAAATAAATGATTTCTATCTTCTGCTATCAAATTAGATCGACTTATGAAGTTTTAAATTGAAATGTTTGGAACATTCAGCATTTTCATTCTGAGTCCAGTCTGTCTTAAGAAATCCTGGACGTTGATTGGGGTATCGTCTTTGGAATGGTCGATGAAAGCTTAATGTAGTTTGAAGATTTATGAAGAAAAAGTTTAAAGTTACCCGATGCAGTTTAAAGTTACCCGTTTTTATTGAATTGTGATCTTCAAATATTCATAAAGCAATTAGTTTTAGAGACTGAGTTGATTGAAGTTAATTTCTTTTTTATTTAAAAGCTAAACATTCTTCATTTTAAAGCATTTATAGACTCATGCTACTTACTATGTAGTTATTTACTTCATTTAGACCATTTTTATGGATGCATTTCTATTATTATTTAGTAGCTGTAGGTCCAATGGTCTGGTCTGTAGAACTACAACACACACTCATTGATTTTTATTATAAGTACTAGCCGCCTTTGGCGACCAGCTGGTTCGCCATGCGTAAAGCGTTATAAAAATGTTCAATTAAATCACATATTCATTAGCCTTGAAGTAATTCCGGGCATTGATTGACCTGAAATTAATATTTTCTTTAAGATGATGGACAGAAAGTTCTAAAAGTACAACTTTGCCTAATAATATTCTTTAATTTTATAATCAGTCAGTTTTAAACATCGGTTATGCTTCCAAAATATTAAAAAAAAAAAATTTCAATGATGCTGCCAAAATATGAAATATGTTTCTTTAAAGAAAGCGAGAAAGGGAAGAAAGTATTGAATTAATGATACAGATATTGCAAACGATTGCATAAATATGCCATTAAGTCGGGATTCCGATGCATATCCTTTCTAAATTCAATCAGGTTTACCGTAAATAAAGAAGATTTATTGAGTTAATGATATAGATATTGCAAGCGATTGTAGAAACCTTTGCTTTGCATTTATTTTTTTAAAGAAAATATCAAATTTTATATTTCTTTTATTTTATCCAGTCACGTGCTGAAAGTTGCATATCTGTAAATTTATTTTGCGATGATAATTTTTTTATTTGAACTTCCGGCATTCTTTTATTTTATCCAGTCACGTGATAAAAACATGGTTAAAATATTTCTTTAAAACTTCGTTAAAAATAGAAGCTTAAGTTATACATTAAAACACTGATAACATTAGAAAGCTAATTTTTAATCTTTAAATTGATGTAAAAATCATGTTTATGCGATCATATTTTCGGAAGTTATAGCGGAAAAACGTCGAAATTTCGCTTAAATTTTAATTAATTCAAATTCTAATTAAAAATTCGAAAAAAGGGCTCCGAGGTGCACATTCCGGACCTCCAAGGTATACATGTACCAAATTTGGTAGCTGTAGGTCCAACGGTCTGGCCTGTAGAGCGCCAACACACACACACACACACATACACATTGAGCTTTATTATAAGTATAGATTGATTAAGTTAGTGAAGGATTTTTGATGCTGGACAAGAGAGTAAACAATATTACCACGCCCACTTTTCACATTCAAACAGCTATAAAGAAATAAAAGAATTTCGCAAAAATATCGCCACTTTACCAAGGACATTAATCAAATGAGCTATTAGAGAGATGCATGTGGTTCAAAGCGCAACACTTCTGTGAGACTCTTCTCAATGTCATTTGGGGCAAATGCCAAAAGTTACAACTGCATCGATGAAACAGAATGATAGAAATAGTAAGAAGAATAAAAGAAATAGCACACAGAATAATAGAAATAGCAACATGCATAGCAGAAAAATAGATTTAATCAATTTTGATATGCATTTAATTTTTTTAAAGGTACTATGATAAAATTTGTAAAATTTTAATCTTTCGTTAGTTTTTCTTCATAAATCTTCAATATACAAAGATAATATTTTGTTTCCATAAATTTTTGCATTTTTTAACTTTAAATAATTTAGAATATCTTGAATCCCATCTTATAAAAGTTACAGAGAAATTAGACATTTTTTTATATAATGATTGAGATGAATAAAAAAATTATTAATTTTTATAAATGTTCATTTTTTGCTTATATACTACATTTTGAAAGTCTAAGGCTTTCTTACTATTTTTACATAAAATAAATGTAAAATATAATTTCGAACATTAAAATTTAAAGAAAAAAAATTGAGGTACTGTGTCGCCTAAAATAAACTAACGAGGAGGATTTCCCAGAAACTCTTTGGCATACTCTCCAATAAATATCAATAGTAATGAGAATTTATGTTTGAGGTGAATATTATATTTTTATTAAATTTATTGTGCGAATATGGAATTTGAAAGCCCTTTTCCAACTGTTGAAAACAAAATGACGGATCTCTAATTGTATCGAGGGATTTCATGCTGAACTTCAATGATTAGGTCATGCTTTTGGACATGAAAAAAGGATTGACTAACAGATGGTCACTCAACATTTGATTCAAAATTTGAATAAAATCTACATTTTAAATGCGAAATCAGTATGAAAATTTTATCTATCCAGCTATTTACGTTTCGATGTTATAAGGATCGCTTGTATTCAAACAGACAAGTAGAATTCTCTGAATAGACTTTAAATCCATATCCCAAAAATTCTGTTGAAAAATTTGATTTTAAATCCATATCTCAAATTTCATCCGTCAAACTCTAGGCCTTCTTCGGGTGTCCAAAGGAAAGCATATGAGTAAAAATAATACCATAAATTTATTTTTAGAATTCAAGGAAATCAGCCGAAATCTCGAGTTCAAATTATTTTGATGATGACTATATTTTGTGTATGCTGTATACCAGAAAAGCTCTTAGTTGTCTTTTAATATCTTGCTTAGAGGTCATCTTCTCTCTTTCAGCTAATGTTTTACTGTACGCTCTTAGTGATGAAAAATGATTGTTCCAAAATCATTTTTTCCAAGATGAAAGCTAAGCTTATGGCTACATTTAAATATCTCTCTTTCTCAAATATAAATAAGTATTCCAGATCTAAACTCCAGATCTAAATTCACTCGATATATATTTTTTATATTTTAATGCAATTATATCCTCCAGACAAAATTCAAGCATACACAGGATGCCTTAAAAAACTTGAGTATGGCTTTTATTCTTTAAATAGTGATCACAGACATAGACTATAAATTGACTGTAAGTTACGTAAACAATTTGCAAAATGTATGAAGCCCATTAATATTTTCAGGGGACGAAAGTTTAAAAAATACACAATTTTAATTTTTGTATGGACCCCGTAAAAAATAATCCCAATGAGTAAAATATAACTTACTTATAAATACTAATTCTAATAAGGTCATGTTCGAAATTTCAAGATTTTATCCCAAAAGGTCTACGAAACTATATATATACTCGATGTTCTTTAATTCAAATCAGTGCCTCGTGAAGAATGAAATTAAGACATAGGTTCTAAGCTGAGACTCAAGGCTAAAACTTCCGGTTATTTGAGAGAATACTTTGGTTATCAATGTCTCAAGACAAATAATGTTCTGATGAGCATTCTTCATTTTTTTCTTTAACAAGGTAGGGAGCTCAACTTTTTATAAATGGATGTAAAAAGGTCGTAGAGTGTTTTATTTCTTGAATTAAGATGTATCTCTTGGAAGAAGGAGAATTTTTTTAACCTTACTACATGGTAATTTGGTAATGAAGTACTGATTTATCAGGGAGGCTGTTACTTCTGTTATCTTTTTGCTTTAATTAATTTCCCTCTTTCGGAAAGAGATTAAAATAAAGCTATCAGTGATTATTTTTTTTATGAGAAAACAGATTTTAAAGTTTGAGAAGATAATTTAATGATTTCAATTTACCGAATGATGTAGATAATAGCGTTTAAGGATGGGTCTTAATTTCCAGCATTCTACATCACTATAGTTGGATAAATTAATATACATGACTTAAATCAAACAAGGTGTTTTTTCTGATATATAAATATATTTCTGATATATAAGATATATAAATTTTCCGTAAAATTTGAGAGCTTCATTTTCTGAACTGAGTAACCAATTGTTAAGTTTAGATTGTGTTTTATTTTCATGGCACAAAAAAAAAAAAATGTTGCAAATTTTTATTCTACCAAAGAAAAATTGACTTTTTAAAAATAAATGCATTGAAATTATTTATATATGCTTAAAAAAGTTGTTATATTATTTAGATATATATTAGAAATGACAAATTGTTATTCTCATCATAGATTCATTGTATATACAATTTATAAAAAAATATAAACAGTGCTAAATCTGCATCTAATTTTCGATAAGGATCTATGAACCTCTGGTCATCATAATAACATCTTTTTACTTTCAAGTACCTTCAATTTTGCCTCCACAAACTCCGTATTCGTTTTTAAATACTCGCCGGCCTAGCATCCAACAAAATTATTTGGAAATATTCCTTCCTTTCTACGAATCAAATTTTGTAAGGATATGTTAATAATTTTTAACAGAATATGTGATATTGGATATTTAAATAATTCATAAATATATTTAAAAGTTTATTATATTTTTCATATAAAATAAAAATGAGAAAATGTTTGCATATCGTTATTTCGTTATATATACTATTTTAAAAAATATAAATAATATAAATTCTTTATCAAAATTTCGTGAATGATCTATGGATCTCGGTTCACCAAAAAATCATACTTTATTCTAGGAACTTCAATTTTCCCACAGGCACCACTTTCATCCATAAATATTCTTCAAGTTGTTTCCCTATCTGCTTCGTAACCCTGATAACACACAAAATAAAAATTGAAGACTCTATTTAGTTTTTTTCATACACATATTTAAATTATTTCGGGAAAAATTTCAGTACTCTGAGTTTTTTTTATTGAATTTTTTATGATATCTGTGATATATAGAGTGGCAAAAAACAAAGGGACAAACCTCGGACAAAGTTATTATGTCATAGTGATGAAATTAATTAATTTCTTTTTTATTTATGTTTATTTCTTTTTTGTTTATCACTTTAATTCTAAAATATTTTATAATGTATATTTTAATATACGAATATATTTTGTGTGTCTTTGTACAATGTCAATCAAAATAAGCTCCTATTTTAGAGTTGATTAAGTGAGGAAACTGGCCGTGTGAAATTCGTTTGCTTAACGTGCCTCCTCAAACGGTGCCTAATGCTATCTGCCGTTCGAAAGAGAATGACAATGATGGTCTACGTACATTAAATGAACGAAAACATACTTTAATCTCTTCTAATAACTATAAGGGCATCAAAAGGTGAGTTCAATGAAATCCGAGGTTCTATGAGAATGATAGTTAGTGAAATTTAACCCTCCGGGCGCCCAGTTATTCTGAGTTGGCTTGTCAAAAATTTCCCTCCATCCGTCAATAGGTTGCTTCAAAAAAATATCAGCTTCACACGAGACAGTGTCCGAAAAATAAACGAGCATTTTTCACTTCCCCTCTTTCTCAGCTGCGGGGTTCCCATTAACCCAGTGGGGAGACTGGTTTGTAATCTATCTGGTTATCTTATCTTACTGATGACCACTTCCCTCCCCTCCATTCTTCACTCACCAACTTTTTTTTCGTATTAGCAATATGTAAATTCGAACTAAACAGCGATATGAATTCACATCTTTGAAAGGGAGAAATATTTTGCATAGAGGTCTTAAATTTGTGAACTAATTTTTTTTTTATATAATTAGATTGACTATCTCATATCTGTATTACTCCAACATTTTTACAAAAGACACTATGCTATTAATTGTTTTTTTTTTCTTAAAAGTATATATATATAAAAGAAGAAAGGCATTTAGAAACATAAAAATGCTGATGACATGCTACACATTTAAATTTTTTCTGCATATAATATAAGTAATATTTAATGTGAATAAATATTCTTTTTTCCGAGTGCATATAATTTTCAAAATTTGTGTTTCCAAAAATTTATTTTTAGACACGTAATTTAAGATATCTTTTTCACTGAGAGGTGAAAAATTTACATCTTAATTAAAACATCACACCAATTAATGTCGTTGCTCTTTCATAGAGAAGCATATGATTCGATAATTCTTTGACAAACTTTACAAAGCTGCATTTTAAAGCTTTTGGAATTTATATAAATGTTGGAAAATATCACTTAAGGTGTTCTTGCATTTAATATTAATAGGATATTTTTGTTTCTAACTCAAAATGAAAGACAATTTTCAAAAGATATGGAAAGAAAAGAAAAGAAATTTTTCACTAATTTTTTTTTGAAAATTTCCAATTGATGAAATCAGTTTTTAGTGAGATATGAAGCGATATTAATTGCAATTCACTCACAGTAGTAGCCGTGATTTATTTTATATGTAAAGGTCTTATAGCCTTAGTTATCTAAATATTTATATGAAATCAAAACGCCTTTGTAAAAAATAATAAATTGTGATTTTTTAAAAATATAATTAAAAAAACTCATTTAATATATTTCTACCTGTTATGAATAAAAAGTTATTTGTCAAGTTTAGTACAGTTTTGTTGTTAAATCAAATATCACTTTTGGCAAGAAAACACTTTTCAGCGCTTCAGCACAATACGTCTTAGAATCTATCTTTGAAAATATCAGAGTTAACAAATAGGCACATTTTTTAAAAAATTCTGAATTACAGAATATGCAAGCGTATGAATCGAACGTTCCAAATTAAGTAATATCGTACTTGTCATATTCCTAAATGATATCAAAGCAAAACAGAATATAAACCGAAATTAAGGCCATTGGAGATGATAACAAGAGCATGTTTGTAGCAACTAAGCAACTTTCAAAATTAATTTTACTAATATTCAACTAAAATTTTTGGGTTGATTCTTCAAACAATTTTTTTAATGTTTTTCTAATTCAAAGAATCTGATCTTGAAGAAATTAAAGTGCCTTTTTGAGACTAAGTTTTTCATATTTAAATAATATTTGTTTAATTTATATATTGTTCAAAAATCTACAGCTTATTTCAGTGATTTATTAATAACGTAATGAATGCAGAAATAATATAGTGATTAATGTATAGAATATATACATTAATCACTAACAGAATCAGGTATAAATCCGAAATTAAATTCAATAAAGTAGTGAAAACTTAATTTGCATTGAGCATTTTATTTCTATTTTCAAGCTAATGTTCATTTGATTATATTCATTGCGCTGACGATTCCTATTTCTTCATGACACTCCAGAATGAGTCATTAAAACGCAAGATTTTTTTTCTTTTCAAAATTTAATATCTTTGCAAATATTTTGAAACTATTAGTATGATATCATTTGAAATTGTAGAAACATTTTTAAACATTTTTAGAAAATTATTATTTCAAATTGGGATTAGTTGCAATGTATATAAAGCATCTCATATGTCACATTTAAAAAATAGTTTCCTAAATATTTTAAAGTGCTCATTAAAATATTAATTCATTCATCATCAAAGTCTTAATGATGTCGTTATTCTTGATTTCATCAATTGTGGCATATCATGTGAAAGATTCTTACATCGTGTTATTCAAATAAGCCATTAAAAAGTTCTTAAAAATTTTAACTGAAGTTACTGTTTAAACAAAGCAGATATTTTTTCTCAACGTGAAGAAAGTAACGCCGGAAAGTTACGGTAAAATAACAAAATTGATTTCAATTTCATTTCTATAAAAAAGAATTGTTACAAATTACTTCCAAAACTCTGAATTGTTTTTAAAACCTGAATAAAAATTGTCCCGAAAACGAAAATTTTGTCTAAGGAAAGTTAATCTTTTGAATTTTAATGTGACACAACAATTGCCAATAAGCTTTTCTGCTTGATTAAATTTAAATTAAGATTTAATAAATAAGAAATAAGAAATAAGAAATTTAAAAAAGATTCTAATTAGTGATTATCTATTGGTCAGGAAGTAATTATGTACCAAATTTTATAAATCCAGGATCAGCTGTTTATATTAATTTTTTGTTTATTTTGTTTTCGAGCTGTTTTCTAATTAATTTTTTTGTGATTATCGTTTCTCGCGATTTACAAAAAAAAAGAATTTTACAATATGGCTATTATAAATATATTACAATTTTTGATTCGGAACCTATAATATAAATTTACATTACTGCGAATTAAATAAAATAAAACACAAAAAATAAATTAATTTAAACACAAATAATTAAATTAAAACATGAAATTCCTTGCAAGTCTTTATGCCGTATTTTTAAATAAATGAAAAAGTAAATTGAAACATTTTTACATCAAAAATCAAATTTTAACAGACAGTCTTTATTTCTTAACTGAAAATTTGTCAACGTATTCATGTCATGAATTTTGAGGCAAAGTAGTTAAATAAATATATAAAATAAATTATTTAAATTATTTTTATTTTTGTCATTCTTTTGAAGGCGTTAGACGTATTTTAAAATTGTTTAATAGCAACATTTTACGTAAAAATCTATTTAGAAATATTTTGCTTTACTAAGGAATGTGTTCTTAAGTTATTATTTTGGTAAGTAAAATTTAGTGAGAAGATTTTTTTTCTCATAAGTTTCTAAAAACCACATGAAATATACTTCCTACTTAAATCATTTAACGAAAAGGAATTCTTTTATGAGCGCTAAGTGCTTCTACTCGGTTCTCTTTAGGGGGTTATCGTAAAGTAATCTATCACTGACAAGAAGGTCATTAACGGAGGGGAACGGCACAGAAGAAAAAACACGTCTTCGCCCTTTTCGACGCTTCAATTGAAAGTAGGAAAAAACCGTTTGCGCCCGTTTCGGAAACAACTGAACAGAACGAAAAAACACGGTTACGCCCGTTTCGGAGGGTTTGTGCCTTCCAGAAAAAGACGTCTCCGCCGCTTGGAGGGTTAAATAAGTGACTGATTAATGCGGCAGATGCCAAAAATAGAAGTTAGATTAAAACTTTATAAGTTCCAGAAATTCAGCTTCTCTCTGAAGGAAACAAACTTGTATGGCTCCAAAGATACTGATAACTTGCAGTCTTTCTGCAAAATTATCGGTATCTTTGGAACCATACTAGTTTGTTCCGTACAGCACTGGATGGAATTCCTTTCCACTAATGAGAAGATTTTCAGAGAACATATCTATCTAGCACATATCATCTACATATCTATCGTTTGGGAGTTATGCTCTCGTTGAGAGCATAGCTCCCAAACGATAGATATGTAAATGTTCAGCATGTCAACATCCAAAGTCAGTCATGATCTTGGGTTGAATTTATGGAAGCAGCAGATCACCTTTTGTTTCTGTGGATAACTGTGTAAAAATAAATAAAAAAAGGACGTCAGATGGACATAATATAAATTATACTTCCGGGAGCCTAAGCACACTTCTGTAGAGCAAACTGGACACTTAAAAAAATCTCCACACCAGCTCACAAGGTCCAAAAGACACAAGAAAAGTGCAAAGCGCATTTTCTGGATGTGACATAATCTGGCAAGTAGACAGTATATAAGTCGAATATCAATCCCATAGATTATAGTATGTACCCCATTTTCGAGTCTATGCCTTTCACTAATCAAAACAAATTTTGGGCACCCAAAAACAGTGGCTTCGACGGTAATTGGATAGTTTAAAGGTAGAAAATGTCAAAGAGTTTGAGCCTCTGCATTGTTGCAAAAAAGCGGCCACTTTGAAATCCATTAAACTTAGTTATTATTAATAGTCTAGTCTTGTTATTCTTTGCTACATTTTGTTTGCTTTTTTATTTTTAATAATGTTATAATAAAAAATATATTTGTCTGGGTTTTTCTGCCGCACCTTGTAAATGTGAAGCAAATAGTCATGACGTCATTTTAATATTCATCAATTGCATAATCAATTGAATATCTGGGATGAGGGATGAGCAAATGAAGTTTTTTCTACAAGTTACTGGTTGATGACAACGATAATTATGCCATAAGACTTGAAGACAATGTAACTGACTATGCACTCAAAGAATGAGTAAGTCTGTATAATAATATATTTAAACATGCTTCACAATTTGATCTTAAAATTTAATGTTAAGGAATCAATATATATTACATTATTCCTAAGAACTTTAATAGAAATTAAAAGCAACTATTTGCAGGAAACAGACGACTTAGTGGCAATTAAATGCAAATATTTAGGAATCCTGAAATCAATATTTCAAACATGCTCCAATAGATAGTGCCTCTAACATGGATTCAAAATTGAATAAAAATGACCTTTTACTTGTTATTTAAATCTTAAAACACCCCAATGTTTGAAAATATATAATTACGCACATTTTGAAAAATATAGCACTTTAGATAGATGCTCAAAATAATCGATTGCGAAATTCAATTTGCTCAGCATAAAATAAAATCGAAAAATATGTATAATAAAACGGATTTATGTTCAAAATATTCGATTGCAAAATTAGATTTTCCCAGCACTATATAAGAATATATATTATAAAACTGAATTGGTCAATTAAAAAGTGGTATTATTTGAAGGAATATTTTTTAACTAAGGCATGAAATAAACAAATAAATGAAATAAACAATAAAATACACAAACGTATCTATTCATCACTTGAATATACAACATAGAATTGCATTCTTAAAATTCATAAAAACTTTAAAATTATAATTGAACTCTAAAATTCTACTGGCTGAATATAAACATAGTGTTGCTAATTTAAAGAGTAAATTTCCATATGAATTTGTTTTTGTGCCGTTTGTTAATTAGGAAATTCTTGTTTTTCTTGTTAGTATAGTAGCTTAACATAATAGATTTTATTAAAATTTCTAATTTTTCAATTGATTTTATTTCAAAATTTATTTCAGTTTAATATATTGTTAATCATAACATTATGATTAACAATATATGCTTAACAACAATGATTAACAATCATTATGTGAATAATAAGAATTTAACTATTAGATTCGTAATGCATTAGATCATAATATAAATATTTGCGTTATTTCTCATGTTATGATTTCCTTTTTAACGAACTCTTTCAGTGTTATTTACGATCCTGTTTTAAAGTTATGATTATTTTATGAATACTTGATTAAAAATGTTGGTTTCTCTATTATTATTGCACATATAAGTGATGGTATTGAGAAACTAACATCAAACAAAACAAATCATTGTAGCAAAGAAATATCCGGCATAAATGCCAGTAATTTACATTATAAATAATAATTGGAAAAATTTAGCACTATAAACAAAGTTAAGACCTTGATAAATCTTTTTAAGATTACGTAGATATTGTATTTCTTTAAAGTTGCATAAAATTCTTAATATGCATAACTTCTCTAACATAATATAGAGAATAGTAATAATTCTTATTTGAAAAACTAGAAAATCTGTAAAGATATTTTCTAAGAAAAAAATGCAAATATATTTTATTAACGAGATATTTTGAATAGCATATTAAATGAATTTAAAAGAAAATATTCAAGAAAGATTTGTATTAAAATCTACTTATTTTGATATTAATAGTCTTGAATTTGCATTTACTTTTCAAAATAAAAGGCAGCTAACTTTTAATTTTCCATCGCATGAAAAAGTAATCTTGGTTATTTTATCATTATATTAAACATATTTTTAAATATTTAATGAAATATATATCCAAGTTTTTCTTTTCTGATAGTGTTTATGTCACCGATAGATATAATATTCTTATTTTTTCGATTTATAATTTTCTGCTGAGAGTCTAGTGCTATTTTTAAAAAAGGCTTATCTTGATATTTTTTATATATACTACCCATTTTTAAAAAAATCTATATTTCACATACATTTTATTCACAAAAACAGACGGTAATGGTTAGTTGATTTTTTTTCAAAGTTTTAATTTTAGTATTTTTTTCCTGAATAGCTTCTGTCTTCACACACTGTTTTGTTGCTGTCTTAGATTTTCACTGTATTATACGCTAAAAATGGTATATCATAATTAAATATAATATTTTTTTCATATTTGATTCGTAATTTTCTGCTGGAAAGTGTAGCACCATTTAAAAAAATGTTTATTTTAATGTATTTTCAAGTATTATTATAATTTAGACTTTTAATTTTTATTATGTAATTATATAAATAATTATTGACTGAATGACTTTTTTTATGATTATATGACTTTTTTTCAGAATATATATATCATATTTTATTCACAAAAAAGACGGAAATAATCAGTTTTTTTTCCAATTAAAAATTGAAAACTTTAGAATTTTTTTTGTAATACCTTCTGGTTTTAATTACTAGTTTTTTTTGTAATAGTTTTTCATTTAATTTTTGTCTTCTGTATTCCATATCATTAAATGCCATACTCTTATTATATTCAATTTCTAATTTTCAGGTAGAAAGTCAAGTACTACTTTTTTTTCAAAATGCTTATTTTAATATACATTTATAAGTTAATGTATTTTAGAACTTTTGATTTTTATTGTAATAGGATTTTTTTTTTGAAAAATCTATATTTCAAACATATTTTATTCACAAAAACAAAAAATGTGGAAATAAACCGTAATTTATATGCAAAGATTAAAGTTTAGAATTATTTTTCTGACTCCATTCACTGTTTTTTTTTTGGAGATTTTAAAAATTCAAAGTATTTCTTATTTGTGATATTGCATGTCATCGTTAACTTTAATAGTCTTATAATATTCGTTTTCTGATACTACGCAGTGAAGTCGATCGACATTTTTTTAAAAATGCTTTATTAATTGTATTTTTTAACATTGTCGTATTTTAACTTTCATTATAATGTGATTTTTTTCTACATTTTAACCGTATTTTGTTCACAAAAAATGACTCAAATTCTTCCCTTATTGTCATCTGAGAACCTCATGATTTTTTCAAACCGACTTAAACTGACTAAGGACTTAAATTAAGATAAATAATGACTTAAAAAATAATGTCTTCACATGATAACGTGAAATTCGTGATTGTAGATTTCATTTTTAGTTTTTATCATTTTTTGTAATCTTTGATGTTCATTGCATTATTGAAATCCTTCTATGTTATACGCAAAGACAGAACATCTTTGTTCTGTATAAATTGTGTCCAATTCCGAGGCCCCGATTCAGTACAATTAGCTGCCGGCCCATTCCGTTGGAAGGCAATTTCCCCTTATGGGTCCGGGAACTTCTGACAAAGACGAACTAGCCGAGTGCTTAACAACTTCGCCGTGCTGCAACGCCTAGAGGATGAGTGCAACCTTGCTAGCAGCAAACGGCGGGATATCCAATTAAGGACTGCCGACTGTTAATGGCCATCTCTTTAATTATTCAGGCCGATTCCTGCAAGGACTGGGAACTGAGGAACTGTTACAGCAGATTTCATTCCTACAGCTTGTTTGCTGTAACGTCGATGGCTGTTTACTAAATCTTAGAAAAAAATTATTCAGTGTGGAAGGAATATTGATTTGTTGGAAATAAGGAAAAGTCAGTGTGTTTGATTTTTCGACTCTGAATTATCAATCTTCTCTAATGGTAATTGTAAAATGAAATAAATATTTAATCGGAAGCTAATTGATCCCTTTTCATTCAAACTCCTAAATTATTTTATGAATTACCAGCTGCTTTTAGAGATTAGCTGCTTTGAAGATATTTAATTTGAATTCATTAAAATTTTCTATTAAATATTTTGCATAATTTGGACTCTAATAAGATGATGGACTGTTAGGTACGTTTGCAAATTACTCACAAAAGCTTATGAAAAATTGTACAAGCATGTATTACAGTATAAACATGTCAATATTTATATAAAAAAAGACTTTTTAATCCGAAATATATTGTTTTAAAAAAAATGAAGAATATATAATTTTTATAAAATTGGAAACACTTCAGGTAGCTTAATTTTTAATATATCTGTTAATTAATCCTTTTTACCCAATATAAATTTATCTGTAAAAAAGCTCTGAATGTTTCCATTATTACAATTAAATATTAAATTTTTCAAAGTTTTTTTATGCATGCTTCGTAAAAGGATCATAAACATTTTACGTTTTTGCGAAATAAAATGACTTTCAATTTCGAATAGTATTTGAGACATAAAATTCCTATTTCTCCTATTTTCTGTTAAGAATTATCCAAAATATTTATAATCAATTCTATTTAATTTCTTCCAAATTTAAAAAAGCAAAAAATCATTAATATGAACATTTATATTTAACCACAATATCATTTTGAGAAAAATCCTGAACCTTTTTTTCTTTAGGTCCTTTAAATAGTCCTTTTATTTAACAATATATTTTAGTTGAATACAAATATATATTTTGGTGATGATGTAATAATGAAAATAAAATTTTCTGTTACCGATTTTTTTTTGTTTCAAATTCCACTTCACTCTTAGCGTCTTTATCAAAATGTTATAACTCATTATAGAAAATTTAGGCATTCTATTCATTGCACTATGTATAGCTTTATACTTCTATCAGTGCCCCTAAAATTTCAGTTTTAGATTGAAGTGAAACAGATTAAATTTTAATTAATAGAAAAATAGCGACTTTTTTTTTCTTATCAGGAAAAATAAACGTATTTTGTTTATTTCTTTAAGCATGAGTACAGCAAAAAAAGCGCATATTCAGTTATTCAGTACTGAAAACTTGTATGAGCAGCAGAATATTAATACAAGCTATATTCTAAAGTACGATAAATCAAAGTATTATTAAGTTCAATTAAAACTTCACTGAGTTCATCATAAAATTCAGTCCTTATTTTCCTGTCAAAACTGTTAAAATGACATACATCTAATATTTCATTTTATGCCAGTAAAAAGTACAGTCCTTTAGTCATAAGGTACCATATTCAGCAAAATATTCTTATTATTCCAAATTTTTAATTTCAAAACAATAACATAATTAAATTAGGATTTTTTAAATATCTCTATAATAAAAATATCAATAATTTTACATTTTAAATCAATAGCTCATGGGAAAAATTTCGGGAGGTGATTGGCGTAATTTCTTTAAAGCTATCAATATAAAGATTTAACATCACGTCATTTTTTTAAGGTAACTAACAATAACTAAATTTGTATTATAAACATGAATTTACTCTCAATAGAATAAGTTTTTCCTTTTAGATCTAAAATATTAGCGTCTGAAGAATATTTTACAAAATATGTCTAATAAAACTGAGGGCCTGTATAAATATATTAAATTTAATTTATTTAGGCTATTTTTCCAATCAGATGTATATAATATATATGCCCAATTACCAATTATTTAAAAATTATATGTTTGGACCTGATTAGGATATATATATATATATATATATATATATATATATATATATATATATATATATACTAAATTTATAATTTTTCCTCTATCTAAATAAATAAATAAATCTTAGTTTAACATTTTATTATCTACATTTCATTTACTCAACTTATTCAAAGTTTTTCGATTCGCTTATACATTATGACTAATTTTTGAAAAAAAAAACACATCTTACTAAACATGCTTTTGATTTATTAGTAACTTATTTTTGATATTTTTCAATATATATAAATGCGAAAAGAAAAGAATTGTAAAATTTATTACATATCAAAATGAAAAATGAAAATTCTTAAAATAGATTTGTTTCCTAAAAATTGTTGGTTTTACTTAGTATATATATATTTATTTTTTACTTTTTGATGGCAGATTACTGCGTAAATTGATTAAGGGTGTTCATACAAAATGAGTCTAAGTCAAACTGTATTGTTGCAGATAAAATATAAAAAGAACCATACTCGTAATTTTTTATGTGATTTGAAAGTAATTTTGTATACGTTTTTCCTGAAAACTTTTTCTTTCAAAATTGATTAAATATTTAAATTATTATTTCATAATTTTTGACCCACTAGGATTGTTTTTTTTTTAATTTTTTGCTTTTATAAATTTTTTTTTCTAAAAATGAAAAAAAATTATCTAAACAAATCAAAATTGAAATCGGATTAAGAACTTATTGTGTCCATGGATAATAAGATGAAAACGTCAATAAATGGAACAATTTAAATTGAGAAAGGCAAATAAATTTCATTCGATTAAGTATCGAGCGTCTTTTTTCTTAGTCTGTCAAATTCATTTATGTTGTGGTTCCAAAAGTATTTACTATAACCCATTTAGCGAACTTCAAATGTTGTTTTACTTCATCTCAACTGAAGGTCCTTAATCTGATAGAAATAAAGAGATTTTTACAAAAGAAATCTGTTTAATGCCCTTTCCAAGAGATTGCGAAAAAATCAAAATTGGATTAGTTCAGCGAAACTTCTTCGAAATTTTATGTTTATTGGAAAATGTGAAAGAACGCCAAATCCTTTTGTTTACCTTATCATATATTCTAAGTAAATAGATTCTAAGAAGATAAAAAAAATATATAACTAAACTTCAGTTGATTTGACTGGTTAAGTACTGGAATAAACAATCTGAACAAATACTCTACTTAAGTTAATTTCAAACCTTATTAGAATAACTAAATTTATGGAGGCTGATTGTCTTCTAAAATCAAAGTGTATTGATGTTTAAAAAAACTTTTAAAAAAAAGTTGTGTTTTTTTTAAAAAATGCAAATAGGTTTTTTTTTAAAAAAAAGTTGCAGATATTTTTTGCTATAATCTTGAAAATCTTTTTCGTATTTCTTCTATATATGGTCACAAATAGTTTCAGATTATATTTTCTTAATTTTTATCCCTTTATTTGGCCCGACTGTACAGATCTTTTACAAGGGTTAATGTTAAAGTGTATGCAACTTCTGGGTAACCATTCCAAATAAAGAGTTGGTTAATTTTCTATTAAATAGATTCAAATAATATAGCAAGGGAAATCAAAATTTGTCAACTGCGCCACGTGTTGAAATTATCTTTTAATTATTTTAATCATAATATGTTCAAAATTTACTTCCAGTAGTTCCATAATACTGCTTCAGTTTTATAAATCAATTAAATAAAATCTATAGTTTACTTATCAATATAATATCTTCAGAAGAAATTAAGTTACAAATTCTTATTTCCAGCATTATCTTTTCATTAGTATTGATGAACATAATATGATCAATCATGCAGCTTCATAATACTTTATCATTTTTAGAAATAGTCAAATAAATTTCATAGTGTATTTATCGATGTAATATCTTAACAAAATATTTGTATGCCGAATAATATAAGATAATGCTGAAAATAATAATTTGTATTTTATCTTTTGATTACAGTTGGTAACAACAACAAGATCAAAAGTGATTTCAAGTAGCTTCATAAAACTGGATTAGTTTTATAAGCAAGTACAATTGAATATTTTCACAAGAAAGTCTTGTTTGGATTAAGGGCCGCGGTGGCCTGGTGGTAAGGGCGTGTTCGAAACTCGATTCCACCGAAGAACCGTCGTTGGAGAGGGTGTTTTGCACGTTAAATCTGCCAGGCCAAACATCCTCCCTGTGGTATGTTGTGGTGTGGAGAGGTGAGTGCCAGTTCAGGTGTCGTTCTCGTCATCTGACCGTGGTTCAAAGTTACGAGGTCCGTCACAAAATAGCCCTCGTGTTGCTTTAAAAGGGACGTTAATATAACTAAACTCAACTTGTTTGCATTAACTAAATATAAAATGTTTAAAATTTAGTTGCTCTAATATCATGCAACAAAAGATATGCCTTTTAGTTTTTCGTTTTTTTATTCTACTATGGAGTAGTAATTATGCAGTTTATTTCATTTAATGACAGTGTACCTGGACGAAGCATTCTAGGTTTTTCCAGCTTTAAGTGCATTAAAGTCGAATTAATTGTGTATTTATATTCATGTAGTTACCTAGAGTGATGTTTAATTTTCTTTATAAAGGCTTTTAGAATAATTTTTACTTTCAGTTGGCATATTCTTTGCTTTTATATTTTATTGATATTTTTGGTTTTATAATTTGATAACAACCCTCTATTAGTTTGATTAGATTCAATTTTATTGTGATCTGGTTTAGATATCAATTTTCAAATATTTTGCTTATTATTGTGCAATTTATTATTTTATTGATATTAATTATTATCTCCAAATACCTGAATTTCTTGGGTTTTTTCACAAGGGCGTAGTATTTAAACGAAAGACAGACTGCTCAGAGAAGGCAGAAATCCCTGGTTTGAATTCCTACCTGAGGGTGACCTTTGATAAGGATTCTTTATCCCCTTCTTTTTTATTTAATTTATATTTTTTATTTATGTTAAAAAATAATTAGTTTTTTTTTTTTAATTTTTAAAATTTAGTGTCCCTTACATTTTTCAAAGATATTTATGAAGAGGGTAAGTGGCAAAGATTGAATCAACAAATAAAACATACTATTACCTCTTATCCTTTACTACGTAAGAAATAAAAATCGACTTTACTTGAAAGAAAACAAATCATATTTCAAAACTCCTCTTTTTTTAATGACTTATTTTTTAAATTATGAAATCCAGTCACATAATGAAGGTTTGTTAATGTTTTTATTGAAATACTACCTGCAGAATTTGCTTGATGATAACAAAATCATTTAGAGGATATGAACTATTTTCCTTAATGGGATATGTGCAAGAATGACATATGATACTCCGCTTAAAATTCACTTACAATGAAAAAATTGCGGCTATAATAATTACGTTGATGGATACTTTAACGAAATTGCAGGTAATTAACTAAATTAAGGATAATTTGTATCTCAACTTAAGCTTTCATGGAGTAACATTTTATATCAGGAAGAAACGTTTTAATAGTGTGAAAAATAATGAATGGAAATAATTACATAGAAGATATATAAAAGTTTGTTGTCAGAGTATTTTAGTTAGATTAAACTTTTAAATAATTTTTAAATTTACACATAGGAAATGTTTGCACTTTTACTTACATGCACTTTTACAAAATTATTATTATATAAATAATTTTAAGATGACATTCATTTTGTTCTAATATTCATACTAAAAAAAGGTAAAAAAGAAACTGTTTAAAATTATTTTTCCTAACAATTAAATTGTTAGCAGGTCGAAGCAATCAACATGTGGAAACCCACAACGACGTTTATTAAACACAAAGATACAAGCGACTAATGCATCTATATACGCCAGATACGTTCACACCGGAGAGTGCACAACATCACACTACAGTAAACTGTAGCCCACAAGTAGTAATTGACCACAGCACGCAAAGAATTCAGCAGGAGAGGGAAACATATTAATTTCTGTAAATGTTTCTCCAAAAGGATGAGCTTCTCCACTGTCTCCTTGCCTTAGCGGTAAACAACTGCCGATTCACTGCTGCATAATTGGCTACTCCATAAACAACTTGATGCAGCTTCCACAATGGGCAGCATGACCCTACACACAGTTTGGTTCAAAACTAACTTGAACTCCAAACAACCATGGCACTCCACCTTTGCTTCGTTTTCCTCTGGAAGACTCGTTACATGTCTACGACTATGATTCCGATCTGGTTTATTGCAGCTTGAGACTGCAGGCCTTTTATAGCTCTCGGGAGGTGAGCCTAGAAGGTTCTTGGAACAATAAGAGCGTATCTTATTCCTATTCAAGGACAAAATATCAACTATTTATGTAGAAAATGAAATGTTTATTTTTCTATAAGCAAACGATAACTGTTCAGATCAGAAATCAGCTACCAAAATGAAAATGAAAATTTCAATTGTTCTTCTACAATACAAAATTTCATTTATTTGCAACAAAATGTTATTTATATTTTTATTTAAAATTTTCATTTAAATTTAAAAATTATCTTCCATTTCAAGATTGTTTCTGCATTAAATAGTTGTCTGCAACAGTGTTTTTTAACTATTGTGAACATTTTCCCCCAGGTGTCTCTGCTCACAGGAAAAATTTAATTACAGAAAAAAAAATCACCTTGATATTGATTATTAGAGGATAATAGTTAAAGTTTATATATATATATATATCTCGAATATTTTCGAATCGTAGTTTGGATTAAAAAAACACATTAAATACTGCTTTATTTTATAATTAAATACAATAATTTCTTCATCTTTTTGTTTTTTTATTAAATATGTTGAATTATATTTCCATTGTTTTCATGTACAAGATGAGTATTTACTTTATATTTTGCACTGAAAAACATAGTCATAAAAACCTTGTTTTAATTTCATCCAAATATTTTAATTTTTCAATAAGTTCCTAAAAATAATTTTGTACACTTATATTTAAATAATATATTTGCTCTAATACATAATTTTTCATTTAAATGAAATTACTATAGCACGATCAGTTTTAATAATAAAAAAAACAATGGCTTTGTGTGTGTGTGTGTTTTAAAGAGCTATTTTTTTTCTATAAATATGACAGGTAATACTTGAAGATGGAATATTAGGATAAAATTTATAACTTCTCAGAAAAAAATTGACTCAAACAATATAAAGTATAATTTTGTCTGCCATTTCAATGAAACTATTTATACAAAATTGCATTAAATATGTTTCATTTTAACAACAAAAAAACTTTAATATTAGTAAATTAATTGTCATTGGAAATATTTTAAAATTGCTAAGTTTTAGAAACGACCAATAATAACTTCATTGTGTTTTCTATGCACTAAAAACCATAATTTCTTTAAATGTTCATGGTTGAAATCAGTTAATAATCCTTGAATAAAGGATATAACAGCTTTTACTTTAGGATTTTTTTTTTAATTTATAGGCTATAAATACTAAGGAAAGAAAATGCATTTTTAATCGATATATTATGTATCGATCGTAACTGATACATTACAGATCAAATCAAGTATATGACGTAAAAAGATAAAGAAAGTATCATATAATGATGGAATAGTTTTTAATTCCTCTCTTACTCATTCAAAATCAATAGAGATTTATGATAATCAAAAATTTTAAAACGTCAGATGCATATGTAATCATTATTAGCAAAGATAATTCTGTGGAGCTAAGAATTTCTGGTTAATAATCTATGTCACAACTTGCTGAAAAAAGATTTAAAAAATCTGTTCACGATTGTTTTTATTTTGTTGTTATAAAAATTGGCGTCTTGTTGCTTCATCATAAAACTAAACTGTCGGAAAGAAATGTGAAACTAATGTCTCGAGAGACAAAACAAAACAAAGAAAAGAAGAAAAAAAAACACATATATTTTATGACTTTTTTTGCTTACATTTTTTTCTAAAATAATTAAAATAAATTTTATCTAGCTTAAAATATTTGTTACTGCAGGTATATATATATATATTTGTTATAACTATTTATAACTTATTGCAAACACATACACAAAAAAAGAAACTAAAGACTCGTTTGCGCGATGAATTTTTCTTAAAATATTTTTTTTCTGATAATGGAAAATTATGGAATGTAATGTTTTTAGAAATCGAAATATAAAATAACAATATTTTTTTCAGTAATAAATCTAACATATAATCATTTATATCAATATTTTACATTGCTTTCTGAGCATCTGGTTTGATATATTTTTAATTTTTATTATTTTGAAATTTTTGAGATTAATTTCAGCATACTTATTTGTATTTGATGCATATTTTTTCAATATAATGTTTCTAAAGCATTGGATATTCTTTGTGTTTTTTAAAACCATTTATTGTAAAAACATGCTGAATTATAGACAATCAAAGCAGGTGATTCCATGTGTGTGTCGTATCAGAATAATTAGGAAATAAGTTTTTGTCAGTGTTTTGAAAAACGCACATTTTTTCTCTTAATATTATTACTACCTAATATTTAGACTTTTATTATCATTTTTTCAATGTTAAAATTAATTTAATGAGCATGCATACTTACATTAATTCAAAACTACATTTAATTGGAGAATGGATTGATATTTTTTTGAAAACGCATCAGTATTGTTTTTAACACAAATTTCAAAACTTTTATTCCAGTACTATAAAATGAGAAAAAAAAATCAGCATAAGACTGTATTATTTATTTGAGGAAATTGAAAGAATCATATTTTCAATATAATCTTCATTTCCAGCAAGAACATGCTGCAATCTGCGAGGAAAATGAAGTACAGAATGCTTATCTCTTTTCTTTAAATATACTAATTTGTATTTCTTGTAGTAATACCTGATAGATTTAACGTAAGGCCGTAAAAGATATATTTCTATAGCATTTTAATTGATATTCCAAATCCATCAATCATTTGCTATTGGTAAATAGTATCAAAAGGTGTATAGTTAGGCTAAAGTTTGCAGTTAAGTGACCTAGATAAAGGTCAACATAAGGCCATAAGCGATACATTTCTGAGAGTTTCCCTATATGCATAACTTGTTTATGGTCATTTAAGAAAAAAGTATCTGTAGTGGACAAATCGCATTTAATTCTATCTTTTAAATGCTTAATTCTCTCCGAGTGAAATGTGATAAGCTGAGAAACAATTTGCACATTCCTGTTCTAGAATGTCTCATTGCTTTCACAGTAAATTTTGCAACCTAATCATTAAAAACTTTTGAATAATATTAAGTATAGTATATCATCCTAATTCCTATAAAGTTTGTGGTATTGAGATAAATTTCAATCATTCTTTTGGTTTTACTTCCAGAGAAAGTTTCATTTACACCCTATTCAAAAAGTAATTCCATCTGCTTTCCGTTAATATTTTTATTTTTAATAATACAGATAATCAATATTGTTTCAAGGAAAAGTATAAAATCTCCATTAAGAATCTGAAAATATTCGTTTTTCTTTGCTGATCATTAAAAAAGTTATTAGAATGTAATATAAATGTTTTTGAAATTATTTACCTTACAGACAATAGGTAAATTTTAAAAAATCTTTAAATATTGTAGCGCGAAAGAAAAAGGGCGCAACAGTTATTATATATAATTATAACTAGCTGAACAGAGTTACATTTGTATAAGAATTACATTTAGCATTTGATACAGTTATAATCAACTGAACAAAGCTATTCTTGTATAAAGAGTGTAATTAGTATTTGATATAATAATTAGCCGAACTTAGCATTAGACGCACAAGGATTAAAAGTAGTATTTGATAAAGATATAACTTGCTGAAATAAAATTCAAACATCATTAAATAGATCGTATCAATGTATTAATGTACGAGTTGATGTTTAGTCAAAATGAAAATAAACAATCAAAAGAAAAATAATTAATAAAATCCTTTGAATAAATAAACATTCTTACAAAGTATTGCAGTGATTCTTGAGAACATTTTAATTCATTGCACTACGGTGACTCCTATCAGGCATCATTCAAGACGGCGCATTATTTTGACTCTTTATTTATTTATTTTTCAATTTTGATTGTTAAAAATGGTTACAGAATGGTAAAAAAGACGCAGATTGTTTTTTCGGGGAAATTCAACTTAAAGCTATTATATATTAATTTATTTTTGGAGTAATAAGCAAACCCTTGTAGTAAGTGCATAGTTTTGTATCTAACTACTTTTCAGAGTGCAAATGGTCAATGCAAATTCCGATTTAGTTTACCATACTGGCAATATGTAGTATGTTTCCTTTAAAATAAATAAATCTGTCGTTAAGGAATCACATTAATTCTTTAGGTCACTTATCATCGACACTTCTTCAAAAGTGTCGATGCATTTGCATTTCCTTCACACCAGGTTTCTGAAATGTACAACTGCTTTGCACATCAGTATTCGAAATATGCCATTATAACCCAAAATACGTGAAGAGCATTCCACCGAATGTTGAAATGAATCCCATACTTCTAGCTTTGAACACCTATTCATTACCAATTTTCAGAAAACGTTAAAAGAAAGTTAAAAAATATGAAAATCTTCTAGCATTCCAATATGAGATTGAAACAATAAATATTTATTTTAACAGTAAAACAAAAGTAAGAAAACTTCTTGATTTGAAATATTTGAAGGCATTCAGTCCTGGTGGCAAAATTGTTGCTCTGCAACTTGGAAATTCAAAAAAAAAAAAATCTCAAATAAGAGAACTGCACGAAGCGTATTGGTTCGAATTTAACTGTATTTTCTTCTTTGTTGTCAGGTCATAAAAATTTATATTTTATTGTCTCATCATAAAAACGAATGGAAGGAAAGAAATGTCAAAACAAATGCCTCCAGAAGTAAAGAAAGGGGACACTTTCATAGACAATTTTTAAAAAGTTTTACGTCCATTTTTACTTTTTCTAGATTTAACTGATATGAATAGAATTTTCTATATGGCTACTAAGAATTTCAGGAATTTTTTTCTTTTATTTATTTCTATACTTGGATTAGAATGTAAATGAAATTATTCTTCCATTTGTAAAGAAATTTTATGGTAGGATTTATTACCATCAATGGAATAAAATGAAATAACGATTCAACTATTTTGCAACATTTTGTTACGTTTTTGAAAATTTATTGCGTTATTAAATTTTAATTTTTTGGTGGCCGAAACCAAACCATTATTGTCAATAAATCATTATTCTTCATCTAGCAGATTCAAATAAAGTTGTCTATATGGCTATTGAGGATTGCAATTTTTTTATTCTAATCTGTTTACTAACATATTTGGATCAAAAATGTAACAGAAAGCGAATCCACCGTTAGTGAATCATCTTCATAGTAGAATTTATTATTATGATTTGCTTTTGTTATAAATAAAATTTAAAAAAAATAATGCGAACATGACAAAATATTAGTTTATGAGAATAATTAGTGTGTATTAAATTTAAATTTGTAAGATGCCTACCCATTATAATCAACACCATTAGCTTATTTAAATTTATATAATTTCATATCATTTTTGGCAGAGGCGAGGACAGAATCTGCGACCGCGACCTTTCGGTTCTCTTCTTTTTTATGAGAAAAAGATTCCCAGTTACTTCAGGCTTTGGAAGTTAAAAATAGTTTGTCTTGGCGAAATATTTGGTCTTCCAATAAATTATAGAATTCAAGTATCTTTAATACTTTCACAAGCGGACAAAGCGGATCTAATGAAATGATCCTTTAACCAACTATGATGCGCCTACATATGCTTGAGAAGGTAGATATATCGAGTGTACTCAAACGGAACTGCTTCACCATTGTTTCATTGGCTATCAACTTTAAAAGTTTTCTGACATTTAGGTGTATGGAATATATGTGAGGGTTAAAAAATACCAATGGACGTTAATGTAATAATTTTGATTGTCAACTTGCCCAAGAACTTTGAGAGGACAAAGTTCAATGTACCTTCAATACTACCACCTTGCTTATGTTGAATAATCTCAATGTATTTTTGTTATCGTGCAACATATTGCAATCCTCAAAAATTCAATCTTGAGATTTTGTCGAATATCTACATTTGAGAACTCTTCCCTGAATCCTAATACATATAACATCTTTCTGACAATAAGTCTATTTGAAAATCAGTCTGCAAATATACTAAATCAAAAATACTTTCAACTAGATATGTGATATTTCGTACATGAATTAACTACCAAATTTATATAATTCAATCAAATTTTAAACGTACTCCTTTCACAGGGAGACTATGTACCAGCTGCGTGAGTATAAGTGAAAAGGACAGCTACACGACTGAAGAGTTATATAAATACAAGATAAAATTTGATAAATGGATTTAGTAACTAACATGTTGATTGTTATCAAAATTTCAATCGAATATGCCATATGATGAATGGTTTGTTCGTTTGTACTTTATCATGAATGTAAAGACAATAATTCATGAACACGTAATATGAAGAAATTCGGTATATAATGAAATTACTTTCAAAAGGGATTTTGCATTCTATGTTGGTGCCAGTTAGTTGTCAAATGAGCTGTCAATATAATTATTCCGGTAGATTCATCAAAAACGCGAGATCCCTGCTAAAAGTATATATTTTGTAATCATAATTTTATATAATTTTATAAAAGGATGGGGTGAAAAAAGTTAAAAATTTTTGTTATAGGACAAATTTTCAAGAAGAAAACCCGTGCCGGTTTTATATATATCCGGGTTTAAAGTTCACACAAATAAAAATATGAAGAAAATTGAACCCATCTTTGAAATAAGTAAATATCAGGAAATCCTGTCTGAAAGTGGAATATAAAGCGATGTAGTTATTAAAATAGGGATATATTTTTACGTCTTTAATTCATGAGGGGAAGAAACAGCAGCCTATAGTAATAAGAGTTCTTGATAGATATGTACTTTTTGGAGAGATAAAATAAGACCCACGAATATGGAGCAAAAAAGCAAACTGATCGCACTCAAGCAAACTGATACTTATCTTGGTTTAACATGTAAATATTGCATTGACTTTTTCATTTCTTTTCATGAATTCCAAGTTTAAAATTATTTTTTAAAATTTCTGAATGCTGGGCTTCAAAAAAATTTATAATAATGTTTGTCTATTATGTACATACATATAAGTATATCAAGAATCTTCATATTAGTAAAATCGACGTGAATAATAAAAAGAAAAATAATTATCAAACATTAAGTGGTTTTTATGAATTATTTATTTTAATAACATCTGATGTTATTTATGCTAATATATTAAAAGGATTGAAATATCACTTCCAAGTTAAAATTTTATATATTTTTGTATAAAATCATCCACTTACGTAACATTATCGATATAATCAGAAAATTTAGCGACACAATTATAGTTTAGGAAATCAGCTTTTAATTGTTTTATGTATAAAAAGTTAGAATTTTCTGTTAAATTTTTCGAATTCCTTTCATCGTATTTTTAAAATTATGATAGCCAGAAAGAAATATCTAATTTCCATATACTTCGAGTCTACTATTTAGAATTATGTAAAATGCATTATCATTGAAATGCCTATCTTACAAATTAAATGTAATAGAATTTATTGTATGAATAAAATACTCCAATGCAATTGTAAAGACAATAGACCATCGTTTTGTATAAACTGCATCTAATTTCAAGGACCGTGATTTGGTACAATTAAATAGTGGTCCATTCCATAGAAAGGCAATTTTCCTTTACGAGTCCAAGGACTTCTGACAAAAGCGAACAATCCAACTGCTTAACAACTCGGCCAGGCTGTAACATTTGGAGGATGAACGCAGCCTTCCTTGCCATAAAGAGTGAGGTATCCAATTAAGATTTCGATTGTTAATGGTTATCTCTTTAATTATTGAGACTGTTTCCTATAAGAATTGGGAAATTAATAGACTCTTACATACGCTTACCGTCATGTCACTTGTTTAATTTATAGAAATACATATGCATTTTTTATTTTCAATTGGTTAAAGTGAAGATTAGAGTCCGTTCCCCGAGATTCCCGCCAATATGGCAACCCAACGTAAGCAATTAACAACTTTAATTCTATTTTATTTCCTACTTTTTACAAGAACTATAACTGTTTTATAAAAAAGGTTAAATTAAAAATAATAATATAAAACAATGGAGGATTTTAATTTTTTTCTTTGTTATAATTTAAAGATTTTTTCTTCAGATACCAAAATACATCACGTGTTCTACAATTTTGCTATTTACACAACAGACTGGCACAGCTGATGCGAAAAACTTCTTCAAAATTGTTTGGATATGCAGCGATAATGATACCAAAGTTTAAAAGAAATAAAAATAAAAATATCACTTACAGATTAAATAATTCTCAGATTTAAAAAATTATATTACCTATCAGTTAAGAACATAATTTTAATACATAAAGTGTTAACCATAACTATTTCAAATAGGTGTTTGTTTATTTTGCCCACCATCTTTATTGACAACTTAGTATCCTTGACGCAGCAGCACGGACACTAAACTTCATTTTTACTTTTCAATTTTTTTAAATATTTGAACAGATATTGATTATATAGACCTTGGGAAGCATGAATGTGAAAAGATAGGTAAATATGGCATAACATTGCTTTAATGTTCCATGTCAACCAAAAAATGATGAAATCGAAACTATTACATTCCAAAAAGAGTATGACTGGAGTTTTCCTAAATATTAAATATTAATTTTAATGTACAAGGCTCAAGATTTATATTATGTCAAAGGATTAGAGTTGTGGCACTCTGAATCTTTGAATACGTTGTTTCAGTGAAATCCTCAGCAATTTTATCGAATTTGACAATATTTTTTTTCTCTCTTTTGGTAGATGATTAGTTTTAGATACTACATCACTTATGGGTTTTAGATAATGGCCACTCACTATGAGCTTAATGATTGTCATATTACCTAACTGTTCTTATTAAAACTTAACGATTTTCTAAGAAGAAGAATTCAATACTCCCATTAATTTATTAAGAGAAACATTGATTCAGATGAGCATAATCTCTCTTTCTACTAACAATAAAGATCTATGTTGTGTATGTGACTGAGTAGGTGGAGCACTACATGCCATATCGTTTGATTTATTGCTTCCAAAATTAACCAAAACACTTACAAGAGCATGCACATGTATATAGTATATATTTGGAATATGCAATTCTCAAAGATCATTTTGAGATTTAAAAATTAAGCTAAATTAAATGAATTCAAACCAATTAAACTTTCTTTTTCTTAATTTTAACATTATTCCTTTACTTTTTAAAATATATTACATGGTTGATCAGAAATTCAAATCATTTGCATAAAATATTTAATCACTGTTTTCTTTCGTTTTTTCACTTTTTTTTTTTTCGTTAAAGTAGAGAAATGAGAATTTTTCATTTAGAAGATGAATAAAAATGTAATATGTACGGAAGCGAATACTCAAAAAGAGATAAACTGGAAGTTAAGGTGACATTATAGGACTTGATATTGATACGGTGATAGGACTTGCTATGATATTATGTGACTATGCTTTATTAGAAAAATGTATCTACAAAATGAATAATGTATATGTGTATAATTTGTTCAAAAATAAGTATATTCTGTTCACCTATAACATTCATTTAAACTATGAAAATAGCATGGTTTTAATAACTGATAATTAAACGGAATTATAATTAATGGATAATTATACACATGAAATTATTTATATTTAAGTAATTTAAACGACATGAAATGTAACAAATATATTCGCCGAATAGCATAATAATTAAATTCGACTAGATAGTGTTTCTTACCAATAACTCCATCTGTTGTAACGATTAAAGGGACATTAATAGGAATTTATTATTTGTATCATTTTTTTATTTAAACAGTTTATATACAGCAAGGAAATAGTGCTACAATAATGTAGCTTTATCAAATATATCCTTTATGAAAATACCTATTAATATATTAATAGGTATGCCTATTAATATATTAATGCAGCACTTCACTTTAAAAACTTATTTTTATGAAATCTTAGCATTCCTAAATTATATATTTCCCTTTTTTATTAAGTTAACTTATTGCATTTATTGCTTATACTCTATTCTTGATTTGTGTTTCTCTAAAATATTGATTTATTTAAGCTCGCAACTATATTCAAACAATCAATTACTAAAATGCAAGTAAAATTGAAATGAAAAACAAAAATAAAACTATATGTATTGTCATTAAAAATTTTAGTAAGGTCCTGAAATGCATTTGTAGTTATAAATAATTAACTACTATTCCTTAGTTAATTTAAAAAGACTAAATTTTAATATTTTGATAATGCAAAATAAAGAAAATCCTTTAAAGCAGTTTGTTTAATGAAAGCAATGTTTTTTTCTTTTAAAAATAACCATTTGTTATCGACAAATTTATTGAAAAAATTATTTTTGAAAGCATTCTTGATTAAAATTTGCTCTTTGTTAAACATTAATTTTGGTATTTATATATATACGCTATTATTGAAATTAGTATGCAGATTATTAATGTTTATCTACATGTTTCTGTGATCTTACTATTTTTTTTTCATCTGTTATTTTTTCTCTTATTATTGATTGAATAGTTTATTAAATATGAACATAAATATATAAGGAAAATAAAAAATCAATTTTCCTATCAATGCTTTCAAAATAATATATATAATAGTTCAATAATAATAAATGAATAGCGTAATAATATATATAATAGTTCAACAATAATAATTAAATAGCATCATATACATAATTATCCAATAATAATAATTCAATAGCATAATATATAATAGTTCGCTAATAATTCAAAAGCATGATATATATAATATCTCAATATCATAAATTATAAGTGAGAGCAAAAAAATATTAAACAAAGAGCAGCCGCGAATCGAAATAAGAATAATAATAATAACAAAATTCTTATTACAACGTCTGAAATCGGGATTCAACGAGCACTTGCTCCTTCTTTTTCTAAAAACAAATTCAAAACTCACAATTGGAAGTATAATATTCATATATATGATATTGCTGACTCATGATTTTAAAGGAAAACGAAAAACGCGGACGTTTTCATTCCAAATGTGTAGGGTAAAAGAAAATACTTTGTGAGAGAAGGTATCCGGGTAAAATAATGTTTTGTTTCAGAACAGAAATCGATATTGATAGAAAAAAGTTAGCAGAAATAAATAAACGATTGAAGCTGAATCTAAAGAAAATAGAATTGTTCTATGTCTTTTGCTACAATAATTCGATTGAAAAGATAGCATTTGCTAGCGCATTTTAAACTACAACAATTTAAAAGCAGAGAGGCGCTTAGAAACTGAGCCTAAAATATAGATGCCTTAAAAGCATTGTTTTAAAAAGTTTTATAAAGGAGAGAAGTTTAAATTCATTTATGTCAATTACATTTTGGATCTACAAAATTCAATCTTTGTCTCATTCCTTCACAAGTCAATATCCCCATTTTTGTCAGAAATAGATATTTTTTTATAATATTAAATTATTTTGTCTCTTAAAAACTACTTAACATGAAAATATTTCAAGCATAACTGGTACATAGTTTTTAAACCGTTTTATATCATTCATACAATGATTTAAAAAATTATTACCGTGATATATATATAACTATTTTAATAGAAATCAATTTAAAATATTCATATAAAATAGTTTTATTTTTTATTTTAAAATACATAATTTCCTTCTATTATAATTCGTAAAACTAAAAATTAATGTCCGATAAAAATTAAAATTAATGTATTATCATCATGTAAGAACATGAGGTTATTTTGATACAGGCTTTTGAAGCCTCAAAATGTACTGGAAGAAAATTTCTCCTGTCTTGCAGATAAAGGGCAGGTGCGTAATAAGTTATCACCCAAAGAAGCACAAAGAAGAAAATGATAATGAACGCGAAACTACGAGTGGATGTATCGAAAGTCCCCTGCAAATTAAATTTTAAATTTTTCTAACTGGCAAAGAAAATTTTGGAGTTCGAATGGTTTTGAGATAAAAAAAAGTTCATAGTTTTCTAAATAACTGCGCATGCATTATCTGATAGCCACGTGATTGTATTAAAACTGGCTTAGAGTGGTCCATGACTTAAATTAAAATAGGTAATCACTAATAATGTTCTCACAAAATAACTTAAAATCTACAAATGTCGATTTCATTTTTTAAAAATTTGTAGTTATGAGATATTTAATCTTATTCTATTATAATTCCGAAAAATTAAGTTTATTTATTAATCCGAAAAATGTCATTAATATTTTTCTGAACGTGCAATCAAACAAAAACCATCTTTATAAAGTTTACTTTCTGAAAATATAAGTTTACTTTCTGAAATATAAAATAAAAACAAAGCGATACTAATGTTTCTTTTCCATTTTAAATCATCTTTCTCCGAGTAACATACTTGAAATATTTGAATTCATCATATAACAATATATATTTTTTCAACTGCATTATTTTCCTGCCTAGGTACATTTTCCAACTGAACAAGAAAAGAGCCTGAACTGGTATTTGCTTTATAATAATATCAGTAAGGGTAGAATAAGTACTATAAGTCTTTGGCAATGGAGAACCTTAAGGCCAGAGGGTATGAGGAACCTTTTCTCTTTGAATAAATATTTTACTTTGCTTGACTTATACAAAAGTGACATAAAGTTGTTCCAATGTTATTCAAAATAAATAAATAAACTTCTGCCTAAGGATTTAGGATAAATTGGGTTACTAAAATCTATAACTTATTGAATTGAAAGAGTTTATTTACTGTTTTATTAAAAAAAGGATTTACATGCAAATAAATTTGAAGATACTCTGGATTTTCTAAAGATTTTTAATTTAGTTGAGTTTCCAACCATATAACATTGGAAATTAGTTACAGTTAGTTAGTTAGAAATTATTTTGTTTTTCTTGCATATCTTTAATTCTCCCCAATTCTCAACTTCACGTTTATGTCCAATTAAAAATATATAATTCCTTACATTTTAAAGTTTTTATTAATCTTAAAGTTTTATAATTTCTGAAAATATGTTTTAAATTACTGTTTTTTTTTCCAGTAATTTACGATATACTAGATAATCAAATACGCATATTATTTAGTACATGAGAAATATTACCAGCATGAGAAAAACTTTTTAAAATGTATTTTCACTTTTAAAAAATCATAGTTTAAACATTTTGTTAAACATTTGCAGTTTCAAAAAGTTCTTCAACTCCATATATTTTTGCTGTTTTTATCCTAAAACATCGAAGGGTTACCCCGACCCCATGTTGTATGATACCTCTTAATCCTCCTGATGCCTATTATGGCCTCTGAATTTGTTGCTGGAATTCAGCAATATCTTACTAGATCACATATAATCATAGTATTTTCAAATTTTTTTTGCATGAGAATAGTACAGGTCGATAAATAAATTTATCTTTTGTAGCACTGAATAAAAATTGCAAATTATCGAGTTCCAAAAGCAATCATCTTGAAGACTATTAGTATTAGAAGAATGGTAGTTGACGACAATGAAGTTGACTCTATGAATGTTTTCGTTATTTTCGACAAAAAATAAGATGGAATACAAAAAAATGAACAAATTTTGCATTGACATTATTCCGTCTCTATCTTGAATGTGGCAATATGTTCTTCTACGTCAGAGTTTCTCAAACTTTTTTGTGTCGTAGACCCCTTGCCATATTTTTCCGTATTGAATAGACCCCCTACTTACCTGATATTGATTTCCTGTAAATTTCTAACTGTAGTGAAGTTTACTGTTAAAAACTTAAAGTAAAAACACATGTTAATTTATACATTTATTAATTGAATTTAAATTTATACTACTCAAAATAAAATTTCGTATCTGTTATGTAAAATCTATGTAACATGAAATAAACATAAAATAAACTAACATAAGCAAAAAGTCAATATTTTTAATGAGAAGGATGAGCCTGATGCTTTAACAATAAATTATCAGCATTTGGCGTCAATTTTGTAAGGGTTAATCTTAAATCTCCTCGGCTAATGATGTCCAGTCTGTTTCTTTTATTCGTTAAGACCTTTCTAAACCCCTTTTCCACTAGGTATGACAATGGAAAGGGGAAATTCCCTCGCTATATTCCATAATACGGGATAAGTAACGGGTCTGTTGCAAAGAAGCCAGAATTGCTGATATCCGTTTTTAAACTGAATCTTAAGTTCTTCGTTTGTACTTAGTTCTGTCAGTTCCTCCAGTCATTTCATGGACCCCCAAATTTTTTTTTCGCTGTCGTAGACCCCTTGCAGGTTGTCATAGACCCCTAGGGGTCGATATAGACCACTTTGGGAATCACTGTTCTACGTGTTAAATCACATACAACTCATCAAGTAAAAGGGATTTTTTGTAAAAAATTAGCCGAGAAGAGTTTATCAAACATGTATCAGTCAATGTTCTATCAATGACAATCTTCAAGCAATAACTTTTCTTGGCATTTCAAAAATATTTTAATTGCTTATAAGTTTTAAAATGATGATGGGTTGAAGTAATTCTTAATGTATCGATTCGTTTTTTCAACTCCAGACCGCTACAGATCTCAACAGGTATGTGATGGCATTTTAATAAGTCAGTAACAGCCACCAGTCATCACTTTTGTCTAATGGTTATGTTACGCGGCTACAAACCAAAAGGTTCCAATTTCTATTCCGATTCAATCTCTCTCTCTCAAGTATAAATTGCATTCATGGCAGGACAAGTATATTATTTTCGGTAATCTGCATTAAAAAGAAATTCAATGACTTCATTTTTTTTCTTATTTAATATATTTTTCCATATCTTAACATTTACTTCATATTCACGGTTGTAAGATAAACTTCTATCATGAAAATCTCATGAAAAAAATCTATCATGAGACTTTTTTTTTGCATATTTGCGACTTGAGTTTTGTGGATTCCTTTTTCATAAGAGATGTTGGAGATAATGACTAAAAATTAGAAGATTGAAATCAATACATATCAAATGAAACTGCATCTATACAATTAAAGAAAACATGTATTGAAAGAAGTAGTGAAGAAAAACCTTTTCAATTTATAAATTGCCTGTTCTAGCTATTATTTTTTGAAACATGTTATGAAAAATGCTGTGCAAAATAAATAAATATAATAATTTTAAAATTGAAATATGCTACTCAAAATTTCAAATCATCATAAGAAAACATTAATATTTTATCAGTTGAAACCTGTTTAAAACAATCCTGTGGCTATCAGATTACGCATGAGTCTTTGTTTAGAAAGACGATGCTTTTGTTATCTGCAAACCATCTACCACCAAAAGTTTTCTCGATTCCTGATAATTTGTTTGTAAAAATTCGGTTTAAATTGATTTAGAATTATCAAGTAAATGTTACATTGCGCAATCGTCGACCTTTAGAGAAAAGATATTAGAAACAATAATATAATGTCTTAATGTAATAATGAAACAACAGAAATATATTAGAAACAATTTTGGAGAAAAAGTATATGTGTGTGTGTGTGGAAAATAATGTTACAGAACACAGGATTCCTTTGTGTATAGTGGGTTATTGTGTGCAAAGCACAATAGTCAGCAAGAAACAACAAAACATAATAGCAGGCCTCAGTAATAAAAAACGACAATGTTTATTTACATGAAGACAGGACCACAAATATATCAAATATGTGCAGTGAAGACGAAGACGGACACACAGCAGCAATTGCCAACAAGTAGCAACAAGTTCCACAGCACACAAAGCGGTCAGACAAGACTCAGTAGAAGAGGGGGTCCTTGGAGCTATATTCTATGGTATCCCATTCGGCTGAAACACTCTTCTGTTTCTTCCCACTTTAGCAGCTGACTCACTACTTCACACAACTGATTTCTACACACGATAGAATACAGCACTCAGCAGTTCAGTTTCCTCATTGTTTCGCTATCCCCTCAAAAACGCATTACTTGCCTAAGACTCCCGACAACTACAGCAAATTGAAACTTGCGGTCTTATATCCTCTGGACCAATCGGAGCTTATCTGGACCGATCTCGATTCCTGCTGCACGGATCGATAGAATTCTCAAGGTTTTGAGTATTATCCATTTTGTCGCCAAAGTCACTGAATTCCCCGCTAAGTTACTAAATGGTCATAAAGTTTGTCGTCAGGCTCTGGGGATCAATGTAATGGCATCCGACACCATCCAATACAGATAGCTGTAAATCAGTCTTTCTTATGATGACAAAGCAAAATTCAGATTAGTGAAAATAAACTCTATTAAAAATCCACGCTGTTTCGCTTTGATTCATGTCTTCTCTGTGCTTCATTTGACGATTACTTCTTGCTAGTCATACTCTTTCTTTTTTGCCTGCAGGTTTTGAGAGTTCAAAACCCGCAAATAAAAATAAAATGTTCGCACAGGATCAAAAATAATACACTCGCAATTCATAAAATTAATTTTTAATTTTTAAGTACTTTTTATATATAAGTATATATTAAGTATTAAGTATTATATATATATTATTATTATATAAGTATTATATATTATATATATTATATAAGTATTACATATTAAGTAATTTTTAAGTAATTTTTTAACATTATACTGAAATCCAAATAATATTATAATAGTAGATTTACTTGCAAGTCTATAGTGATAAAAACATTATTGTTAAACATTACAGATTAAAAAAGTAATTGAAAAAACTGAGTCAATTCCTATTTAGGTGGACAAAAAAATTATTGTTGCTACTTTTTATAAAATATTACAATTTATATATATATATATATATATATATATATATATATATAATGAGACAAAATCACAATATTAAGTGACAAAATAGAAAGCGAATTTCCTAGCAATTTTCATTTCTATATATTTTTTCAGACAGTTATTATTGTGTCTATTTATTCGCTTTCTATCTTTTTCCATTTCTAAGCTGGTAGTGGTCTACTATTTATCATCGCAAATACTGAACTCGAATTCTTTAACTTCAAGTAAAAAATACTGAAATCCTTGCAGATTTCAATTTTCATTACAAACAGCTAAAACTCTATTTTAAGTATAAAAATTAATTAAATTTATTTTATGAATTAATATTTCAAAAAACTGTATTAACATTAAATGCCATCCACAATAAGTTTTAAAATAATGTATTTGAAGGGTGAATGAATAAAAAGTACTTTATAAACGATTGAAAATTTGAACAAGATATATATATATATATATATATATATATCTTGTTCAA
>JAPMOQ010042096.1:429708-575986 GCA_026543055.1 Argiope trifasciata | reverse complement strand
ATATATATATATATATATATATATATATATATATAAATCAAGCAAAAGGCAAAAAAAATTTGTATATTTGTCATTCACTCAGTACATAAAAAAAATCAAAAAATTACTAATTTAATAATGAAATACTTATTCATATTAAAACTATTCATTAGCCTGAGGAGTTTATAGACACATCAAGAGAAATTTAATATTTAATGAACATTTTAGAAAAAAAAGGATATAAAGTGTTGGAAATATTGTTACATGAATATTCTGTTTCAAATCTATAAAAACATAATTTCATTTCTCTGACAAGGCATTAAATTGCTGATGAGTTCTAAGTATGGCCATTTTTTAAAAATAAAAAGTAAATTCTTAGAAAATAACTTCTTTAAGTCTTCTTTTGCTATGAAAAAATCAAATTCATTGAATAGCAAAGTGAATTTTTCAACTGAGCAATTTTTCTGCACATATAGGTTTCCGAAAGCAGCAGAACTGAAAAAATGAACTTATATTTGGTTTATAATAATAATAGCAAAAATAGAATTTATATTAGGAGATGCTACCAACAGAATCCCTGGAGGCCAAAGGATCGGAGGGATCGTTTTCTTTGTAAAAATATTTTACTTTGACTCTCTGCATACAAAACTGAAGAAGGGAAATTCTTATGTTGTCTTTCAAAGCAACAAAAAGAATATGCCGAAGGTCATGTAAGAAATAAGTGTATTGAATTCCATAGAATATTGAAAAAAGTCAGTTTATCTGTTTCGTTATTTGAAATGGATAACAAATACTGATAAATTAGAAGCAATATTTTTTGTAGTTTTCAATTTATTTTATTTACAAAGAAAAGGGGGAATTCAAACGGTTGAGTTGATGTACTGAGTCAATAATAAACGGAAATGAATCACAATTCGCATTTATTTTATTTGTTTTGGCATTCTGTTTTATATCACTTTCTCAGAAGAATATCTCTTGGTTAAAATTAAAAAGAATTATTGTATAATATATAAATGATAACACTGGAGGTTTTAAAAATGTTACAAATGGTATTCGTGGGCTTCTTTCTTTTATTTAGTTTTTAAAAATCTAAAAAATGCCTTTGGGTAACGGATAAAAGTTACGAATCTGTTGCAGTTTTTAATACGCTTTGATGTAGTTAAGTGTTCTATTATCCGATGATAATTGCAGAAAAAAATGCATTGCATTCGAACTGCAAATGAATTGTTATCATTTATGAACTTGTATTGCATACTGCATTACAGATGCTATGAGATTAAAATTATTGAAAGATTCGATTTTCTGTCCATTTTCTTGCTGAACAAAAAATATAATCGATCAATCATCAAAAATTATGGCTTTTAAATGAATTAAATGATTCTAATATTTTTTATTTATTTATTTATGATTTATAACGTAAATGCAATAATTAAAAATATTAAATTATAGGATTTGGCATTGTATATTTAGATGAATGCGATACATGCAACACTTACTTCTATATTTAATCACTACATTTATTTAAAAGGGCTATTATTATTTTATACAAGGAATAAAATTGAGTATAGTTAATTGATGTGTCACTTTTATTACATATTTAATTACAGAAATTCCAAATCCATCCAATGGTAAATAATTTAAAAGTTTCAGTAGTGAACAACTAGGATTATTAGATACACAAGTAATAAAACCCAGAGATAAATACACAAAATAGTATTTTCATTATACAGAACTAGAAAAGAAGTAAATTGGTAATATATAACCGCGAGAGCAGTAAGCTCTCGAAGTAAAATTAGATCAAACGTAAACTTTTTTTAACTTAATTCTCTAATTGTCTCTTTAATTCTGCTTTAGACTTTTTAATTTTCAAGCCTGAACAAAGGAACTTCTAGAACAAACGGCGTAACATAAAATACTGTTTTTCAGTATCCAGAATATTTAACTTTGTCTCCAAAGTCCCCAAATAATTGGCATGCTTTTTATCACGGCTGGATTTCGGAGTCACCAAGTAGGGAAACAAAACTGCAAAATCTTAACGTATTTCAAGAATATTTGGTAGATAGTTATATGTCCATAGTATTAAAGTAATTAATATCAACTGCATGAGTTATCTTATCACATTACATTGAATCCTAATATACTGCAAAATATGCTGCACAGTAACATATTAGTGCACCAATTGTAACCTACGTACCAAAAGGGCTGAAATAAATTGACAAATAAAATTAGTGTTTTAATTTAATGAAGCAAGGGGCTATGAAATGATTTTATTTTACGATATGTTTTGGAAACATTGAGCTTTTAGGAAGAGTTGAAGATAAATGACGTATCTACCAAGAACTTTTATGTGAAAAAAAAATTAAGGGAATGATTTCATTGATTTCGACAGAAAATCTACGCTTTTATTTTCTCGTACAGAACGATGGGAGTTTTAAAGAAATCGAAATTGACAAAAATTATTATATGAAATAAAAACTGAAATAACAGCGCAAGTCAAACATCAAAGCTTTAGTACACAGCGAGGCGAAGTAATATCAGTATCTTAGCTTAAAGCAAAGACATTCATGGATATATGAATTGAAGGTCAACTCTGTGAAAGTCGCATTATTTAAGAATGATATCGATAGTTTCAATTTTAAAGTTTTTTAAATGCATTTTTCTCTTCTCTTCTTCCAATTAATCTTAATTGCCGTTTTACTCTCTATCTTTGCATAAGTTTTGCATTCAAAATTTTGAATACAAATAACCATTAATGATTCAATTATAATTTTTAAAAAATATATTCTATTAATCTACTTAACCAAAGAAATTTTAGTTAAATCATTTCTTAAAGTAAATTTACGTTTCAGTACTAATATGTAATTTTTGATGAAAAGATAGAATGGGTTTCAGAATCCAACTGATCTTCATATGAAGATAGGGTATTTGTAAATATTTTTAAACCATAAACTATAGATTCAAAAATATAAAAAATATTTAATTTTCTAATCTATAGATGGCAGCACTATAAATTTTCCAGTGAGTACGAGTTATTAATTTCATTTTTCTTTTTATTTTTGTCATATATCTTAACTGACTTTGATCATTTGAGGAGAAGATCAAAAAATACTTTAAAAGTCAAATATAAACACATACAGCTAATTTTGTCAAATTATTTTTTTATGAAACCAGTGTTATAACTTTCAATCAAAAAGGCTGAGGCAACTTAATACTATACCCCAGTTATCAAATGGAGGGTTTTAAATTCGAAACATGATTCTCTTGAAAAGCAGGTGATTAAGAAATGCTGGAACTAAATTTATTAAAGTGAAATGCATTATGGCAAATATGGCCCAGAAAAGTTAAGATGAATGTCACTTTCAATACATTTCAGTCCCAATTCCGACAAATGCATGTACATCTCAGGTATGGGATTCAGAAGCGGTATAATGATTAAGCAGGTTCTCGCTTCCTTAATTATTTTAATAATATGACTTTTAATTGCTTCCATGCAACTGATTCATTCTATTTCATATATATATGAATTAATGAATCGATTTCGAATTCCTCACAGTGCCTTAGTTTCACTACAACTACATTATTCAGATTGGCATGGATGCTTTATCAAAGTAAGGGCAGTTCTATTAGCATTTTGTATCCAATGATTACATCACTTACAAAGACAGAGCATTTCAAAATATATTCAAATTAACCCTCGAGTTGCATCAAAGCGGTTATTAAATATAATGAAAATAAGTCGGAAAAAAATCAATATATTAAACAGAAATTAGCGTAGGTTCATTAATTGATATTTGACGAAAGCTAAGGGAAAGAAACTAGATGAAATGGCATTACATCCATTTCAGAGTGACAGATAAATATACTGCATGCAAAGAAAACACACGCTTTTATGGAAAAGTCAATTTAGGAAATGTTCATAGAATACCAACTTCTTAAATGAAGCATTAACCTCAAACGCAGAAAGCGGATTTAAAGTGTAACATGTTTTGGAGAAGACTGAAAGGTCGGATATTTGATTTCAATTGCCGTTCAGTATGCTTTAAACACGAGTAATAAATATAATCCTTATTAATTACATATGTTTTGAGGCAGTCGTAACACCTTAAGGTTTTCAAAAAGTTTTCCTTAGTTCATATCACAACTTCTCGATTTCTCACCAATGATTTACATCATATCTTCCAGAAAAAGTTAAAGAAATTTATATAAAATATGCCTAAAAAAGCATATTTTATATATATTTCTTTTTTTTTCATTTTTACAAAAATGTTTGTGCATACAGAATTACTAATAATTTTTTTTAATTCAATTTTTTAAATTAATTAAAAAAATAAAATTCTAGTTCTTTTTGGAGAAATTATAAATGCTGTTATAATTAGGTGTGTAAAAGAAAGCTCATTCTCGTAATTTTATTTTTATACTTTATTGTTTCATATAAATATCACAAAGGTTAAACTTAAAACGTTTAAGTCATTTAATTTAAAAATATTTATTTTTTATAATTACCTTAACCAGTAATTTGTAAGTCAATTTTAAAATATAGAGAAAACCGGAAATAAACCCTAAATTTAAAGTTGCTCATTCTAAATCTTGAAAAATTCAAAATTCCTCAGCACTGTGAAGTTTTTTAATTCACCATGAAGGTTTGATGTATAAATTTATGATTCTCATTTCTCAACCTACTAAAATCACTTTTATCAGAGTTAGTTCATTTTTTGTGAAAATATCTTTTATTTTTTAAGTATGTTACTTCCTAAATATCTTTCATTTTATCTGTTACTTCTTAAACATCTGTATTTGTAAAATATCTCCATCTGTAAAATATCTGTCACTTCTTAAATATCGTGTCTGAAAAATATCTGTTATATATTAAATACATGTATCTGAAAAATATATATTACTGTACTAAAATACATTTAAAGGTTAAGTTAACTAACCTTAACTAAAATACATTTCAAGGTTAAAATACATTTAAGGAATTAATTATTTCATTTTTTAAAAAATTATAATAAAAATAAAGTCAAAGTATTTCATTAATCACTTCGTATACAATGACGTGTCTGAGACACGAACCAAATTATTGAATTTTTTTTAAATTTTTATTCTGTAATTAAGTGAAAAGTATTAAATAATTTAAAAGGAAAAAAGTCACTTGAAACGCATTATACTTAAAGGAATTAAAATAATAGTAAATATTCCAACTAGAAAGCTATTAAATTCTTCATTTAATAAGAAAGTTAAGTAAATTCGTATGTCAAGTGGTTAAGCATCAATTAATTTGATAAATGCCTGCCTTAAATGCATTTTTTATGCTAAAAGTTTTATTTAAGTGGATTTTATTTAATACCTTATTGTTTTAATGTAAATTAATTGAAAGCATTCAATGTTTTACTCCTATTATTGAACAAAAAGAACTTTGATTCCATTCAAGATTAGTAAATAAACAAATTAAAATCTATAGCAGAACCTAATAACGAAATAATATTATTTCAAAAGAATTGTTTGCAGTAGCTATTATTTCAGCAACACTTTTATATAAAAATGTAGAAAAATGCATCAAGGAAACTTGTTAGAAAAGTTCCAAAAAGTTTTTTTGAGCTATTTTCTAAGAAATATTTTAACACTTAGATTTCTTTGTGACAAATTCTTTTTATTTTCTTTACAAATAGCTTGTTTAAAGACTTATCTTTGAAGTGAAATAAAAATAGTGTGATTTTTTTTTTCCAAGAACAAAAGAAGACTTTTCCTTACAGCAAAGATCTAATCACCAATTTTCTTCGGATTAAGTCACAAAACAATTGTAAAAGCCCCTTCTGAACTGTCAAAGTATCGTTTTTATATTTCAGAAAGGATTTAAAGTTTCAAGTAGTTTCTTTAAGACAAAGACCTAAAAAGATAGCAGATAGATTCTTAAAACAAAAATCCTTCGTGTTATAGGAAACGATCTCTGTAGAACACTCAATTTACAAAAGTGTTTCTAAGTTTTTCTGATTTGATAAAGCGATTAAAAAATCATGATTTGTGATTCATAAATTGTTGCATAGTGGCGATAAATATTCAAAGATGTATGCTTTTAATATGATTAACAATGTTTTTTTTTCAAAGTAATAAGTTTGTTCAAATAATTTTATCCATTGAAAGCCACGGGATTTTCTTAGTTATAAAAAACCCTCTGGAAACAAATTTTAAATTAGTTTATGAAATCCATTCAAAAATTCCTTTATGTTTTTAAATTTCTAAAAGAAATATGAATTCAATGATTTAGTTTAGTTTTAGAATGTAACATTTAGAATCTTTCAGTACTGACATCACAATTTTTAATTTTGTTTTTCTAATGAAGATGATACTCCCTCATGGAATTGTAATACCAATGTCAAAATCAAGGCTGTTTGATTCGGCAAGTATAAATCATTCATATATGCATTGAATCTTATCAAATCAGGTCTCGTACGTGAACTCTTGGCCGCAATGTACTGATTAAATAATGCTAAACTTATTATATGAAAGGATATATAATGTATCCCTTGTTATCACTGCAATGGATATTCACACAAAGTAGTTATATTATTTTCAATAGTTTTCATTTTCCATTTTAAAAAATCCAACTCTATTGAGCAATGGTCCAAAAACGGCAGGCGATATCGGACCATTTTTGCACCTTTTATCAGTTTTGTCTAAAGAAAATATAAAATATGCTAATACAGTTTATCTTATTAACAATCACGCTTTGATAGACACTTAAAGAATCTGTAGGTATTAGTGATAGACGAGGGGTTTCTCTTGATATTAGGGTTCGAAGCCATATAACATGATCACAAGACAAAACTGATAATTCTGTCTTGAGGATGCTTCCTGGCTTATAAAGATTCCACTTCAAAGCTGTATCTCACTTATTCCTTTCTATCTAGGCCTTATATTAAAGTAAAGTTTTATTAAATTAAACTAATTAACAGCCAGTGAGAATGACTTCCCTTGAATTTTCATACTCTCTAATACACCTGTCATGCTAGAGACTCGATGCCTGACATCGGCTTCCATTATTTACGAAATATTAAACTTTGGCCAGAATTTAATGTTTTTACTGAATCTATTGTATGATCCATGGAGTTTTTTAAGCAATTTATCTATGACATGCCGTTAATAAAATCCGAAAATCGAATTTTCCCAACCTATTGAAATAAAGATTTAGTACAGAATTGCACTTGTAGACACAAAATAGCATTACAAATTTGAGTACTTTTAAATCATACTGGCGCAACAGAAAATTCGCCAAATAATCGTTAGTCTAAAAACGTGAAAAATTGCCAAAAAGTCACCAAAAATTACATCAAATTTCATTTGACGACTTTGTCCGAGTTGTGTTCACATTGGGGACATTTGTTTTGCTTCGCTTGGTGACTTGACTCGCGTTTGGTTCACATTGGCAACATCTTGCTCCCGTATAAAGGAAAATGACCCAAATTTAATATATTTGCGTGCTTTTAACTATTGCATTTACAGGTTTCTGAAAGTACAGACCGACAGAAAACTACCCCATTGTTGGATTTGACTCCCAATTTATAGATGTTAAATATATATAACGAATATTATATATTTAGTTTTCATCAATTTTTAGTTTTCTGGAAAACGAACTGACATTTTCCTGTGAATAGATTTTACTCAACATTTGATAGAAGTCTGAATATTTGGTGTGCAGACCATATACCAAATATGTCATTTAATTCAAAGGTGTTTTAGCTATGGTAAACACACAGTCAGACGGATATTTTACAAAAATGTGTTTATAGGACTCAGAAAAGTCTAAAACGTGGATATTCTTGAAACTTTCGAGTTCAAATGTTTTGACGATTACTGTTTTTTTTCTACACTATACATATAAGAAAGTAAAAACTAAGCATACATATGTCTTTATAATCTGCTTTTCACCGTAGTACTAGTACGGATTACATATACCACTCTCGTTATATAGTTAAAAGTAATTTTTCACTTGAAAGTCGTTTGTAAATTTAAATATATATATAGATAAAGAAAATTAGATAATAATTTATATAAAGATCATTAGCGAAACAAAACTTTTTTCGTGAATTTGAGTCACATGGGGCTTTTGTAAAATTTTTAATACATAATTTACTTGAGTAAAATGTTTTCACTGAAATAATTGCTGAAATAATAAAAGGCAATATTTCAGATACAATATATTTTTTATTTATACATTGGAACAAATGGGAAGCGAAATTATGATTCAGAATTTTTGTATCAAAAGGTTATGTGTTTACTAAATTGAAAGGAACAACGTAAAAGTAAAATGTTAGTAAAATTATTTAATTGCATTCAATTCAACTTCAAGTTGAATTTCAAGTTTGAATTTGCGTTATATATATTAAAAAGATAGAAATATGCAAATAAAAATATTTACAATACAGAAAATAGTAAAATAAGCTGGTGAATTATTCTTATTATTCAAATGTATATGAATGGAATTAAAATTATTTTCAATAAAACTTTTACCATGCATATTTTCTTTGACCAAGCATTCTGAATAATTTTAACTTCGCCTAAAGAACAGGCATTCGCTTTCAGAAACCAAAGTCTTTTCTCTTTACACTAATATTCTCGTGCCATAACTTAAAAGAGACTGCCTGCAGTCTCGTTTTTCATTTCTATTCTGCTCCGAGGCTCTTTGACAGCTCAAAGCGCAACAGAAATAGCAGGAACATATGAAAAGGCGCTTTTTGGGCGTAACTCCGACATTAGTCATCAAAACTTATTTTTGAAGTGACCAGTCCGACTCTATGACATTTCATTTCTGTCACAGCGAGAAACAATTCTAGAGTTATTTTTCTCGGGTTGAAAGCTTTTTCGATTACAGCTGCGAAGGAACCTAAATTTATTTTCTTTGAAATGGGCGCGGTTATTAACGGTAAAAGCACGGTGTTTAATTTCACGCTTTTCACAAAATAAAGAGAGTTCACAGTTCTTTTACGTGATATGGAAACTATGTTGGATTAAGTTGATGGGCTTGTGCTTTATAATAGGCAGGTAAAAACTTATTGCTACTAAATTGTTCCGCTCAAAATTTTTGATTGGCATATTAAATTCTATATGCATACATATTACTGTCTGTAGACATTTTATTGGCATATTAAAGTCTATTTAAATGCGTATTACTGTCTGTGCATATTTGATTGGCATATTGAATTCTGTGTAAATACATATCACAGTCTGTAGGTATTTGATTGTCATATTAAATTCTTTATAAATAGCTTATAAAATTATAATTGGTCTTAATAAAACAAACTGTGAGTAAAAATTAGTGTTTTCAAATTTTTACGATATGAAATTTTTATTATTTAATTATATTTTCTTAGAAAGATTGTCATTGGAATTAAATATATGTACTTAATATACTTACTCGTTAAAATATATTTTACGAGTAAATAAATATAAAATACTCGTTAAAATATCTCAATGTATGTACTTAATATACTTATTCGTTAAAATATATTTCTCAGTATATAGAAATAATAAACTTACTTTTTTAAATATACAATTTCTCAGTAAGATAATCATCATGATTAAAATTACATTAATAAGGAATAATAAATTGAATATTTTCATTACATAAACTGTCAAAATATTTGCTAAAGCAAAGAAAATTTTCAATCTCTCATTTATCTGCAACATGTTTCGTTTTAAATTTTGCTTCATATAATTTTATACTAATAAAAGAAATGCAATTGTCATACATAGAAACATCTTAATATTATTTATATAATTTTATTGATTCCAGTTTGATATGATTGTATTTCTCAACAATTTAGGTAGATTATTTTATAACTATTGGGTCGTTCGGAAAGTCATTTCGTATTTTTGTGTCAAAATGAAAAGAAATTTTCGTTTAATGAATAAATTATTTATTAAATTATAAAATTGCCATTCTGGTCTAATACCTTTTGCCATTCTGGTCTAATACCTTTTGGTAGTAACATGATTACACGCTCATAAAAGTTTTGGTCTTTGCTGTAAAAAAAACTGATCTAGGTGGGTTTTGGTCTCCTCATTTGAAGGAAAAATTTTGCAAATCAGTTCTGATACTGATGTACTGTTAACACATCTTCTCCACACATATTGGCTAATTTATTTCTGGCTTGAACAGCATTTTTACCTTTTATAGCAAAAAAGAAAAAAATGACGAAAATGCTGTTTATTGCTCTCCATATTTAAAAGGGCACCATCCGAAAACTACTGCGAAGAATCAGCTGCACTTTTTCACACTCAAGCCTTGCTATATCAGCTCTTAAAACATAAAATGATTTTGCGGTTTAAGTATGAAATTGGGTGCGAAAAATGCAATTAAATCCTTTGTGAGGAAAAAACGAAATTACTTTCCGAACAACCTAATACATTAGTGATAAAAATTGTTTATAATTTTCAATTATTTGTCAATGCTGTGTATAGATTCTACAGAAAATAAATGAATTCAGTATTTTCACAAGAAATTAGAAACATAGAGGAAAAATCACACTATACTAAACTTTTTCAATGAAGTGAATGTCTTCGGTTCTTAAATCACATATGCACATAGCAAAGCTCAAGTTCTTACGATGTATAAAATTCTCCTCAACTTATTTCAATTTTACATTTAATTTCATATTTTTGAAATCTAGTCTTCTGCTCTTCTTCAGAATTATCAAAATAACCCTACTTTTTCTTGTTATTTTGATCAAAGAATGTAATAAATTAAAAAAAAATACAGTTGCTGCAGTCGGTCTCATCATTTCTGAAACAACGTACAAAATGTACGGGATATATATACATATATCGTATATAATATAAAGATATAAAGATCGAGTTATAATATGGAGATAATATCATATATAATAAATAGATATAGAGGTCAAATTATAAGATAGAGATAATATCGTGTATAATATATATTGAAACTGAACTATATAAATAAGATAGAGTATGAAAGCTAAATTTAATGGACTGAACAATAAACTTATAGAATACTCTAAGAATTATTTAAAACTGAATTGTAAATAAAAATTTTGCTAATATTGTTCTGACAAATAACAGTTTTTATAATTCCTCGATATTTTTAAAGAGCTTCATCAAAAAAAAAATTTCGAAAATTTTAAATATACTTCATATTAATTTATATCTTTTTGCTAAAATTTTCTTCATTTTTATCTATGAACTGTTTCATCAAAGTTTTCAGTTAATTTTTCTATTGGCCTTATACATATTTCTTTTCTGCCATAATCGGCCTCTATAATATCAGTTATTGATTCATAATACCTACTGAATAAAAAGTTAGTATTAATAATTGTATAGTCTAACTAAATTTCAAATAATCTTATTAAAATTTATGGCTGAATATGACTTTATGATAAATAATTGAAGAAACTTCCTAATAAATATTTAAGTTAAACATTAAGTTTAACTTAATGTTTAACTTAACTTTAAATTTAGATATTTATCAGGAACTAAATGATATTAATTTTATATCTTATAGTTCATTTTAATTTATAACTCGTTTCACAAATCAAAGGAATACCATATGATTACTATAATATATTTTCGGAATACCCAGAGGATTCTAAAATGTACTCTGGAATGATTTTGCAAGGTATTATCATTAAAATCTGCTCAATATGCTTATCTGTTATATTGATTTGCCTCCATTACCCAATGGACTGTAATGATGAATATCATAATTTTGAAATGAATTCAGTTGATGACGGGATACTTGATTTGGAAAACTGTGCTGGGATTTCTACATCAGTATTCTCTCATTGATAGATTCCCTTAAATTTCGAATAAATTTTATATTCATAACACCTTGGATTCGACTCTCTACCACAATGGTGCCACAATAGTGGAATTAGAAATAATTAGGGCTACAGAATTTTACATTCGATACTCTTAGGGCTGTTCTTATATAACGAGATTGTTAGCTATATTAGAGAGGTGAGTTAGAACATAAAATATTCATTTGGAACTATTTATATATTTTTATTTAAATATGCTAAAAATAAAAATATGATACAGTTGATAACATTTGCAATTAATCAATGACTTATTATTTGTAAATAATTAAAAAAAATTTAATTATGAGATAATGTATTTAGATATATACACTGGTGGGAAAAAATCCAAAGACTTGTGCTAGATGAATCAAATTTGATAAGCTTATTTATACATCTGAAAAATGACATCGATTCAAATTTTTCCCTTCGAACTTAAATGTTACGCTAGTAGGGCAATCAGAATTTGCAAATTGGATTTGTTTTAAATGTATGTTGTAAAGTACCAGAGAATATTTTTTATTTGGAATTTGGCGTATTGAGCTAAAGTTAGCGAAAAATGCCTTCAAAAACACAAAGAATCCATTAGGAACCGCTCATCGAATTTGGACACAGTCATGTAATAGGACAAGGAGAAGATGGATTTTCTTTCATCGATATTGCAGAAAGACTTGACTGTAATGTATCCATTGTGCTTGATTGTTGGGAGCAATGGTCAAGGGATGATACTGCCTAAAATGACCAGGTTCCCACCTGTCACGTGGAAGGACTGAGAGGGAAGACAGCCATATTATGAGTACAACTGTGGAGCATCGTGTTGCATCTGCGGTAGACATTTGAGCTGCAATTGGTACCACAGTGACACAATGAACTGTTAGAAATCGGTTAATTCAGGAGCGGCTCCGAGCTAGGCTCCTTGTAACGTTTCTTACACTGGCTCCAATCCATTGCCATTTGCGATACCAGTGGTATCGAACCAGAGGTCATTAGATAGCGGAATAGAGATGTGTTGTGTTTTCTCATGGAAGCAGGTTTTGTCTTGTTGATAGTGATGGTCTATGTTGGTCAGAAGGGGGCAATTTGGAATGCCTGCAACCAAACTGTCTGTGGCCTAGACACACTTGTCGTACACTTGGAGTCATGGTCCGGAGAGGAATTTCCTGGGACTACAGGGGCATTTTATGGTTATCTCTAACACACTGGCTGTAAATTTGTAAATCAATCTAGTAATTCAACCTGCAGTACTGCCATTCATGAACAATATTCAAGGGAGAGTTTACCACCGGTATAAAGCTCGACCTTACACCACTTCTGTACCTCAACGTGCTCTACAGAGGGTTGACATGTTACATTTACCTCCTAGATTATGAGATCTATCTCCAATTGAGAACGAATGAAATATAATTTGATGACATCTCCAGAATCATTCACAGCTATCTCTGAACATCCCAATATCGACAGAACAAGTACAGCAATCATGAAATTCCATACTATAGAGGCATTCTGCACCTATATGACACAATGCATGAATGTTTGCAGACTTTAATTCGAAATTCTGGTGGTTACACTGACTATTATGTAACAGGTTTTCGCATTTGAAACCTATTTTCTTTAGCTTAAATTAGCCTGGGATCAAGGAAATATAATGAATTAAACTTGTTACCTAGACAAATGCAAAGTACAATTTTCATTACTCTACAATAATCTTTTCTTGGTATTGGGATATTTTCCTATCAGTGTATTTTATTATATTAATGTAAAAATTAAGAACTTTACTTCATTTTTATATTTAATAAAATTTCTTAAATGGGTTTAAAAATCCCTTTTTCCTATGATAAATATACTAAGATTAAGTACTGTAATAATCAAACACTCCGATTCCCATATATCATATTTTAGCTCCCCAAAATACTTTTATATGCATTAGAACAATTGCTTAAAGCTTCATCCAATACATCGTGACTTGCAGACTTCATCAGCTTAATTTACGTATTATGAATTACAAATGATTCTTTCCAGGTATTTTGGCTCTTAATTATGACATAAATATAATCTTCTATAGGGTAAATTTATTAAAAAATAATAAAAAGTAAAATCAATTTTAATATCATTAACCTAATGCCATTGCTTTTACTATCCCCTTGCAGTTCAAGAATAAAAATGCTATATACAACCGAAAGTAAGGGCTATCTATAAATTGATTACCAAATATCTCATTCATGAAGTCAGTCATATTCAGGTACCTTAGAATTTCAAAGTGACAAGATTGCCTGTTTCGTTGAGCATTGGACTCACATCCCTTAGGTTGGGAGTTCTAACCCCACCTGCCGAAGAATATCCGTGTGTATGGTGATTGGCACGCATATAAATCTGTCGTGGTCAAAAAGTCATTCATGTCAAGAGTAATACCATAGAAGGTACTGGTTCAGAGGTGATCGTAGTCTGATTCAGGTCTAAATTACAATATATTGTTGAGTGAGATCTAAATCCAGGTCTAAATTATGAATGAGTAGAGTCTGCCACAAAAAATGGGTTATGACGCTTGAGAAGCTAACTCATTCTCTTGGCTTAGATGGCACTACTGAAAAAACAAGAGACTCCAAATTCGGATTAATTCAAAATGGTTTGTTAGTCAGTGGGCTTGTCAATGACAAGTGCCATTAGAGACAACAACAACATAGTATAGAAACTCAATACATTTTTTTTTTGTTTTTGAAATATAAGGAAAATTGTTTCTCCATCAAAACTCATATGATAACACGCCTTATAGCTTAAGATTATTAAACAAATTCCCACTTAAGCATTATATATATATATATATATATACAATCATAAAATTATTAAAACAATCAAAACACATTTTTTGATCAACAAAATTAAAACGAAACCAAATAGGTCGAAATTGAAATTAAAACTCAATTCAGAATTACACGCTGAAAGTTCACAAAATGAAAGGTAAATGAATAAGAACCAATTAATGAAACAAATCCACAATACTATATTCAAAGAATTATTTAAAAGAAACAGAAACAGAAGTAACTACGGAAACGAAACCAAAACCAGAATCGAAACTAAAAAATCATTACTGATTAAACAAGTTATAAGAATTAAAATGTTTTTAAATCAATCATTGTATTTAGAGAGCGCAAATGCAGCTACAACTAAAATACAAATGAATATAAATTAATTAACAAAATAAGACAACCGAATCAAAATAATCAATAGAAAAAATAGTCAATAGAAAAGGAATCCGGCCTGAAAACTTCATCAGGTGCCACTTTCAAGCAAGGATTCCTAATAAGGGATTTTTTTCTGTGAGGCATCGATGGACAATGGTCAAAAGTATTGACACCTCGTGGCCCGAATATATATATATATATATATATATATTGAATTACAAGTAAGTTCATACCGAAATCAAATCTGCACTTTCTTTGCAACTTTTCTTAGTTTCCTTCATTTATTTAATTTATCTACATATTAATTTTTTAAACGAAAACGTTCCTGCTAATAATGGCTCAATCTATTTCTATTCCAAATAAAGTGAAAACACCAGAAAGAAATCAGTTTAGTGCTTTTATTAATTCTCAAAGTTGCAGTTTTAAAATGTATAATAAAGAGGTTATAAGATTATACGAAATTCGTTATCATTAAATCTGGATATTTTGTTTCGAAGACTCTTTTTAAACAATCTAGAAACTCTTATCACCCTTATATAGTTCTTTCATTAGTTTTTTTTAATGTTCTAATTGTCTTCTAAATACTGATAAAAATCTAGAAAAAAATTGCCTTCTTCGATACCAAAACAAAAAACCCTTCAATTCAGATTTGAATTAGCATTATAAGCAAATGAATAAAGCTTAACCATAATTTCTCATTACAATTACTGTGCTAAGAAAGCAGGGTGAGAAATCTGGAGAATTGTATTTTTTTTTCCTTCACTTATTTTACTGATAATTAGTTTCTTCGATTATAATAATAGGTAAAAGATAATGATCTATAGTCTATTGGAACTATCACTATGTTCGTAAATTCATATTCTGCTGAAAAGTTTATGCTCACTTTTATATGGTTCATGAACCCTTGAATTTTGACTAAGGACATTTTAATCTCATCTTATATCTTCTATATATATATCTATACTTATAATAAAGCTCAATGTGTGTGTGTGTGTGTTGGCGCTCTACAGGCCAGACCGTTGGACCTACAGCTACCAAATTTGGTACATGTATACCTTGGAGGTCCGGAATGTGCACCTCGGAGCCCCTTTTTCGAATTTTTAATTAGAATTTGAATTAATTAAAGTTTAAGCGAAATTTTGACGTTTTTCCACTATAACTTCCGAAAATATGATTGCATAAACATGATTTTTACATCAATTTAAAGATTAAAAAATTAGCTTTCTAACGGTATCAATTTTGTTAATTTATAATGTAAGCTTCTATTTTTAACGAATTTTTAAAGAAATATTTTAACTATGTTTTTATCACGTGACTGGATAAAATAAAAAAATGCCGGAAGTTCAAATAAAAAAATTATCATCGCAAAATAAATCTACAGAAATGCAACTTTTAAGCACATGACTGGATAAAATAATATAAATATAAAATGTGATATTTTCTTTAAAAAATAAATGCAAAGCAAAGGTTTCTACAATCGTTTGCAATATCTATATCATTAACTCATTAAATCTTCTTTATTTACGGTAAACCTGATTGAATTTAGACAGGATATGCATTGAAGTCCCGACTCAATGGCATATTTTTGTAATCGTTTGCAATATCTGTATCATTAATTTAATACTTTTTTTCCCTTTCTCGCTTTCTTTAAAAAAACATATTTCATATTTTGGCAACATCACAGATTTTTTTTTAAATTTTTTGGAAGCATAATCGATGGTTAAAACTAACTGATTTATAAAATTAAAGAATATTATTAGGAAAAGGTGTACTTTTAGAACTTTCCGTCCATCATCTTAAAGAAAATATTAATTTCAGGTCAATCAATGCCCGGAATTACTTCAAGGCTAATGAATATGTGATTTAATTGAAAATTTTAGAACGCTTTACTCATGGCGAACCAGCTGGTCGCCAAAGGCGGCTAGTCTAATATATAAAAATGAATCTTTGTTCGTATTTTTTTTGAGCTGCCGCACTGTTCACTCGATTGCCATAAAACTTTGCCAACTTATTTACACACTTATGAGAAGGTTATAGGCGTAGTACAATCATTATATCTGAAGTCAAAAAATAGAATAATTATTATTTATACTTCTCCTTCATATATCCTTCAAATTCAATGAATGTTTTCACTGTCCACAAGTACCTAAAAATCATTCTTAATTAAACAAACTTCAAATGATATTTCCAATATAATTTCTTCGGTGGCAACAACGAGCCAGGTACCAACTACCTGAAAATAAAAATAAGCAGTATAAACATTAAATTTCTGCCATATAAAAGTTTTGGAAAGGAAATTAAAATCTGACAATTTGAATTTCTACATTCCAAAAGTTGGTTAGTGGAGTTTCTTTTTTGAATCAACTCTATAAAAATGTATCAACAACATCAGTTTCTTTTGTACAAATATTTATTCCAGTAACAGTAAAGGTTTTGAAAAAGAAAAAATGATTGATGGAGCAAAATTCAATTCTAATTTATATTTATGTGTTACTACAAAAATTTAAAAGGTAAAAACTTATTATTTAACTATTTAGAAATAGTTCCGTCTTAAATTCGGAATCATTTTCATATACTCGATATAAAAAAACAATGAATTGCGTAATCTTTTTTTTTTTCTGAAATACTTCCAACCCGTTAAAACTCTTCTATCAACATATTTATTTCAAAATCAATGAAGTTAGAATTTTAAAAAAATCAGAAATTGCAATAAAATGGAAGGCTAGTTTAGAATACTAAATGATAGACTTTTTATGAATTTATTTGAAATTAGAAAAAAAAAATAAAGTTAGTGCGTAAAAAAAAATTTAAATCTACATTTCTTTTTTGGATCAAAGATAACACAGCAAAGTTTATTTAAGACTTTCAGTTTCTTTTTTGAAATTTGAATTTTTTTTTCAACGAAAGAAAAGAAAATATTCAAATTTAAAAGCCCAGAGCATTATAAAAATTTTACTCTCGGAGTTTTTATTTGAAAATGTCAAATTAGTTTCATCACGTACTTAAAAAGGCATTCAAGCACAATTTTTTTTTTGTGTCTAAATAGCAGAATATTATTCTTTTTAATCTGAGGAACAGTAGGTACATGACTTTTTAATCACTGAAGTAGAAACTGTGTCGCATTAGATTTTTTATGAGCTTCAGTAATTCTTTCTATTTTAATCGTGCTTTTCAGTAATCTAATATGCTGTAAGCAAATGAAGAAATAGGAACTTCGTTATTTAAATTAAATCGAAGAAACTCAATCAAGAAAATAATAAAAAGTAAAATGAATAGAATATATCTAAATAGGCTACTCACTTACTAATTTCAGACTTTTGAAAAATCTCTAAAGTATATATTTTCTTTCTCCGAAAATATTATATAAATCAGAAACTTTGTAAAGAATGTAATTTCGGGTTATTTACCTCCTGATATCAAATTTTTCCAGAACTTCGCACGACTTTCAACCCACAAATTTTGGACCGCACTCTTGAATACCACAGAACATGCTCATGTCTCTAAAAAGAATTGTCGATAATAAGATATTAATCTCTAATATTGTATATAATATAATATGTTTAGCTATAGATTTGACATGATAAAATAAAAAATCCAAAGATGCTATCACAAATATCAATTTTTCATGTGAGAACATTATTATTAAAGTCAAGATATCAGTTCGACGTAAAAGCATCTTGCTCACATGATTCATATTTCGCAATAACTTACATTTACAAAAGCTATGGTTTTTTATCATCTCAAAATCAATCGGGTCCTAAGATTTTATTCCCGAGGAATATTTTTTCCGTTAAAATTTGTTTTAAGCAGTCACATGACTATCAGATTACGCATGCGTCGATATCTAGAGAAACCAGGTCCCTCGCCTGCATCTCAATAACGTTCGAGTTCCAAAACATTTTCTGCCAAAGCTATATTTACCTTTCTATAATTCTCCTTTGTTGATTTTCAATTTCTTCTCCATGCTTTCAGGGTGATAACATCTTACAACCCTGACTTTTATTGGCCAAACAGGAAAGTCGGGCACATGGCGGACATTCGTACTAAGTTATAGCTTTTTATTGGCATGTTGATTGAAATATGTGACAACCGTATTTAACATTTTCTAATAACCCTAAAAGCGAAAACTTGACGTCTCAAAAGCTATAAATCACTGATTTTTTGTCCGAGCATTTTGTGACTTCAAAAGCCTCAAAACTATACAACGTGATTTCATATGATATTAAAATGAAATATTGATCTGTCTTTCATCTGACATTTAGGTGAGCATTTAAGTGTAAATTACAAAAGATTCTTAAAAGTAATCACATGCACTGAAAAACTTTTATTTGGAAATGAAACGATCGAAAGTTAGTGAACTTCTTTGTTGTTATCCTAGAGAAGTAATAGGAGCAAAAATAACTGTACTTCAGAATGTTTCTTTTATTGTTTACTTAAAAATATATTTCATCTGACTTCCTGCATTACCTTATTTAATTTAAGAATCTCCAAATCTATCTAGTCTCAGTTAAATCAAAACGTTTGACTGCATGTAAATATACATTTAGAAATATCAACATTAAAAATCTTCAATGAATAAAATTTATTCGGAATCTTTATTACAAAGTTACATTAAGAACTTCGATGCATTTCGTAAAGCTGTGTAAACAGGGAGTTTTACGATTATATTTAAATTTCGCATATTTGTTCACTCGTGGACATTTCTTTTTATACAAAATCTCCCGCTGAAATCCCAAAGGAAATCATATTACGTAATAGAATTTATTTAACAGAGTAAATCAAATCGTCTGCCGGTGTTTTTTTTCTTTTTAGTATAAAATAACAAACATCACGTGGTAGTGGTATCCAGTAGGGAATGAATAAAACCTTCAATCTGAAAAACGCATTACACAAAATGCCTCAAGGCGTGCAGTGATTTGTTTGTTTAATAAAAATCGTGATTTGAATCAAATTTAAGAAAAACAACTGCATTTTTATGAAAATGAGGTTTCAAATGAAGCGATCAGCTTACACTTCGGATCGAGTTATTCACAGCAAAAATGTAATTTGTAAAAGAAAATGTTATAGAGTCTTAAGTGTTAAAAGTGCTTTACATTTATACGCAAACTTTTAATTTAAAACGTGAAGTGATCAAAAAATGCTTATAATCCATTTTAGTTTATTAAAATAACTTTTTAAGCAGTTAAAAATAGCATTTTACCTTTTTTGTGATGGTCCGTTGAGTTTCTTCATCAAATAAGTATCTATTGGTATATTTATATCTAAGAATATTCAATTTTTAAGATGTTTCTATACAGTCACGTAAGTAAACAATCTGCCCTTAATTTTCTAAACCGAAATGATGAACACAATCCTATATACTATTTGCAATCCATGATACACAACTCATGTTTGTTTCTTTACAATTAATGCATGATGTATCTATACAGTTATGTAATAAACGATCTGCCATAAATTTTCTAAATCATAATGATGGGCACATTTCTATAGATTATTTTCAATCCCCGATACACAAGTCAAAAAATGGATGCAAATTGTTTGTTATACTGCTACCAAATTTGGCAATTTTTTTTTTAGTTTGTAATCACTTACTTTAATTTTTTTATTTTATTTTAATTAGATTCGTTATGAAAACTCATAGGAATTTCAGCATTTATCTTTAGTAATGATACATTACTTCATTATTGAATTTTTAACCTAAAAAATGAAAACTATTAAAACCCAAAAATATATCTGATTAATGATAGTAATTTTACTTCAAGAAAAATTATGATTTTTATACATTTTTCAAGTAGTTTTAGATATATTTTACAAACAATTAATTTTATTGCTTTAGAAATAGTTTTTACACTCGTTCAAGGTCCACATAAAATCAATGCACATTTTTTTCACATAGCTTTTAATATAATAAAAAGTGAATTATAAAAATTAATGTTTAGAATCGTATTATGATGTTTAGAATCACTGTCTTGTGTCCATTATTTGTATTATTATGAAGAATTCATTAAAAAATATTAATGTATCTATTAATTATGATATGATGTTCCGAACCACTTTTGGGGACCCTTTTTTATGACTATAACGTGAGAAATGCATATAAATTGTCATAAATGGATACAAATTACATGATGTTCCATGCCATATTTCTGCACACATTATTTTAATTATAATGAAAATAACTTTTGAATACATTGAAATGTTAATGCATTATATTTCTATGTTCAGGACTACATATAAATTCTTATGATCATATTTTTAAAATTAAGAATAAATAGTGTTTTAAAATTCCTATAAAAATAGCTGCGATTCTTTGAGGTAGATATTCAAATACTTTTTTATTATTATTTAATTTTATCATTTTCAATGATTTTTATTATGTTTAAGTTCAAACACACAAACACACACACACACACACATATACACTGAAGTGACAAAAGTCATGGGATAGCAATATGCAAATATACAGATGGCAGTAGTATCGCAGCGAAAAAGTATAAATGCGCAGTTCGTTTTCCAGAGCTTTCATTTTTGTTCAAGTTATTCATGTGAACAGGTTTTTCGTGATTTATGGCGGCACGACGAGAATTAACAAACTTTGAACGTGGAATGTTAGTTGGCGCTAGACGCATGGATCATTCCATTGCGGATATCGTTAGTGAATTCAACATTCCGAGATCCACAGTATCAAGAGTGTGCCGAGAGTATGGAATTCCAGGCATCACATCCCATCATGGACAGCGCAGTGGGCGACCACCTGCTCTTAACGACCGAGACCGCCGACGTCTGTGTAGAATGGTCAATGTTAATAGACACTCAACACTTCGTCAAATAACTGCAGGAATTAATGTGGGACGTGCGAGGGACGTGTCCGATAGGACTGTGCGGCAAAATTTGTCTTCCTTGGGCTATGACAGCAGAAGACCGACTCGAGTGCCTTTACTGACAGCACGACATCGCCTGCAGCGACTCTCCTGGGCTCGTGAGCATATCGACTGGTCCCTAGACCAGTGGAAAACCGTGGCGTGGTCAGATGAGTGAAGATTTCAGTTGTTACGAGCTGATGGTAGAGTTCGAGTGTGGCGCAGACTCTACGAAGCCATGGACCCAATCTGTCAGCAAGGCACTGTTCAAGCTGGTGGTGGCTACATAATGGTGTGGGCTGTTTTTACATGGCATGAACTCGGTCCTCTGGTGCAACTGAACCGATCATTGACTGCAAATGGTTATGTTTAGCTGCTTGCAGATCACTTGCAGCCATTCATGGACTTCACGTACCCGCATGACGATGGGAATTTTATGGATGACAATGCGCCATGTCACCGGGCCAGAACTGTTCGCGATTGGTTTGAAGAACATTCCGGACTATTCCAGCGCATGATCTGGCCCCCTAAATCGCCCGATATGAATCTCATCGAGCATTTATGGGACATCATCGAAAGGTCCATTCGTGCTCAAAGTCCTGCACCATCCACACTTTCACAATTCAGACAGCATGGCTGAATATTCCTGCAGAGGACTTCCAACGACTTGTAGACTCCCTGACACGCCGAGTTGTTGCACTTCGCCGGGCAAAAGGAGGACCGACACGATATTAACAGTCATCCCATGACTTTTGTCACTTCAATGTATATATATATGTTCGCAATTTTCAATTTTGAATTTATGCATAATCAAAAACGGATCTTAATAATCGAGTGTATTCGCTAATTAATTAAAAAATAATTTGTTTTAATACTGAATTTAAAAACATTTTTGAAATTCAGAAAGTGTGAATAATAATTACTTCGTATTTCGAAATGCCGTTGGTAGATAATTGCATTTTTGTGTTAGGTGAAAAAATTCAATATTTTTAAAATTCATCAATTTGATAGTTACATAACAGATGCTTCTTTAATGCTATTGTTACATAATATTAAGTCAATTCACACCAGATTATTAAGCTTGTTTGCTGAATATAGAAGGATTCAGTAATTAGGGCAAAATAGTGGGCAATTTGTAAAGTAATGAAATTTAAAGGATTTCGTTAACACAAAGCCATTTATAACCAAAACTATCTTTTTCTTGCAAAAAATCAGAATTATTCGTCCTACAATTAATTAATTCACAAAATTTTTTTGAATTTAAATTCTTGATAGAAGTTTTTTTTTAAAATATTGCTTTCTCTCTCACATTTACATGGAATTAATTAAAACATAATGGATAAATGATGTATTCTAAAATGTGATCATTAAACATAAGTTGCTAAAATTAAAATTTATATTTCATTATATTTGAAATAAAAATGACAGATTAATTATAGCACAATCGGGTTATAAAGAAGCTTTGAAATTATTATTATTTTTGATTTCTTTTGTAATGACAAGCAGCACCAAAAAAGAGAATGAGTTATTTGCCCAATAATTAATCTGATTTACAGTTTTCGTGGAAATTCAAAATAGATTGTTTATAGAAGGCTAGTTAATATTTTCTTTCCAATTGTGAGACATACTTTCTTGTGAGGGTTTAATGTATGTGAACCTGGAGCAGGTGTATGTTCTTTGTGTGAATTCACAACTTCTAAATTATTGTCAATTTCAGTTAGGTTATTAAAATTTACTGAATGATGACGCCAAATATTTCTAGTAATATGACAAAATCAGGTTGTTTTTTATTCACAATCGAATTATTTTTCTTTTTGGAAATTCACAAATTCAATCCCTAAACTATACTATTTGTGCCTCTGGTAATTTATCCATGATTTTTCTATTAGATTCTAAGCTGTATTTATAGAGGTTTTTGATATTTGCTTAATAGAAATTAAAATTGATTGATTAATCCATTTTTATTGAAAAATTCCTGTTTGTTCTACTGATATTTATCAAATAATTCTTTTTCTGAATAATTAAATTGCATAATATTGATATAAATATGATATATTGGTTAAAATATGGCAACTCCTTCTGGAAGATTATTGGTGGATCATTCCATCCAGTTAATTGATGAGGGATGTTGTGAGATTACGGTCACAAGGGATTTGAATCTACATTATTTGCCATTATGAGATGATGCTGATTATATAGTGATTATTAATGTAGTTTATCGGATGAGATGAGTTAGATTATACTAGGTAGCATGTAAGATATAATGTACTATATATGGTTATTCCTATATATTATAATCATTTGGAAGCATGGGGAGATTTACTTTGTTTTATTCGAAAATTCTTGTATATAGAGTCAATAACATCACAAATCTACATGTCTAATTTCAAGAATTTTATAGTTATGTACATGTGCTTTCATCTGAAAAAGAGTTAGAGTTACTATTGTTTGATTTTAATCATTTCTCTGTAACATTCTTACAGGAAGTATAATTATTGGATTAACAAACTTTATTTTTTCCCACATATTTGATAAAGATATTAATATATAAAGATTTATTCAGGATGTGTTTGTAAATGAGTTCAACATTATTAATTTGTGAAAAATTTTACTACATAAAATATTTGTTACTGCCCATCACTGTATATTTTATTAATAATTAAAACTTATGCTAATTCTAAAATGTTCGCAAACTGGTTTTAAACTAAACCTTCTATTAAATTTATGAATAGGTCTTAAAAGTTTTAAATAATAGCGACGAACTCTCTGGATTATACAAAAAAAATCAATTAGAAGTAAATATGTTGCTTGTTTCTGCAGTTATAGTGAAAGGAATTTGTTCAAGAAAATTACATTAAATAAAAATGATGACATACGTAAAGTTATATGCTCGAACTTTCATACCTGATTTTTCACTAACCATTTTTACATTGTTTTATTACAAACAACTGAAAAAAAAGATACATATAATGATAAATAAAAATATAATGAATATTGTCAAGAATTTTTTATGGCTCAGTTTTACGTGCTTTCTAGAAAATACCTGTTTCTTTAAGCTTCAAACTACATACATTACTTTCTATAGCTTGCCGAGCATTTTTAATACTTACAAAACCAAAACAATGCCTTAAGCATTTTAGAATTTCATCGGTTTCATTTATACTTTCACTCACATCAAAATTTACAAACCATTCCTAGATTTCAGAAGGTTTACAATTGATCATCAATTATTATACAAAAATGAAATGAAATAATAATTATAAAATATGTTTATCACAGAAAAAAATCATGTTTTCACTTTTATAGTAATTTATCTGAAATAAAAAAAAAATGTTGCAATTATAAAATGTCTGAAAAAGAACCGTTATATGTCTATTATTATATTAAGAATGATATTTACCGAACAGATTTTGTTATAACTTATTATCAACATACAAATAGAAGCAACGTTTATCCATATAGTGCAAGAAATGGCTTCTTGTAATTTAAATCTTCAGTTTAGTGGTAAATAAGGAAATGGGAACAATCAAGGCTGATTTTATTATTTTTATTCATTTCGTGTTTTTAATATATTCTTGGGAATTGGAGAATACATCAGATAATTATGAAACAGGTGAGAGATTTCCCTTGTAATGTTAGAAGGGACTTAATCTAAGTTCCTGTAGTTAAAATCCATAGTATTCAGAAATAATGTGCACAATACCGGATGTTACAACATTCAAATACAAATGTAATAGAACTCTTGTATTTGTCAGTTTCAATATTGTAAAAAAGTATTGTTCAATTTTGTTTGCTAAAGTTTATAATGTTCCACAATATAATACTATGCTTGTAAAAGAAAAAAAAAGCCAGTAACTCCAGAGGAATAACAGAAAAAAACATTTTATAGAGTTTCACAAATTTTATACAAGAACTACTTCAAGCACAATGACACTTTGTATGCGGTTGATTGGTCTGAAACACTTACCATGAAGAAAGGAATCTTTTAAACATCGCGTCTATGTTAGAAACGCCATTGTTTTCTATTTTCTTCTTAATCTTCTTAATTCATAGTTTTCTAAATTTTGGTAAGTTTCTTGAAACGGATACAGTTAAAACATTATTTATTGTTTCTTGCTGTTGAGAATATATTCCGATAAAAAACTAGCGTTGCTATTTTAAAATTTTGAAGTTTTGTCAGTGTAATTGCAACAATTAGAGCTGTTTTTTATGTTTCTGTAACATATCCATCAAAATACTTTGAACCGTTCCTGTGAACGGTATAATAGTTATGATCTCATCCACATAATTATATTTTATATGCATATATAATAAATTATATATAAATATATAATGTTTAAAAAATGCATATATACAATTAAAAACATTTTTATATTTAAAACAATTACAAACGAAAATCAGGAACCATCATATATAAGTTAACTATATCATATGCTTTTATTAGATTAGCTACATGATATGCAGGGTAATTAACGTATTTTATAATCCATGCTAAATATATGCATTAAAAGCAGGGAAATTTAATATCTTTAACTTATTTATATTCCATTAGTTACTTCTGCAATTTTTCTAGTGAAGTCATTATTAAGAAAGTCAAAATATATTTTTCATATTGCATGTTAGTGGAACATGTTATGGGATTATTATAGTGGGTGTAACATAGCATTTTATCCATCACATGATCTTAATTTCACTGAAAAAGCGGACTGACATTAGTAATGAAGAAATATGTCTTACATTTGAGTTGCGTGACTGAAAGCATTTCTATTAATTTAAATCCAATTGTCCAGAATCCATGCATTTTTGAGTGAGATGAATGGTAATACCTTAATATCCGTTTCTTTAAAAGTGGTTCGAGTCAAATGGATTCGGATTCTTTAAATAAATGGGGAACAAACAGCCAGAATTTTGGATGTTTTTTTTTTTGCTCTGGCGGAAGTAGTTATTTGTTTAAAGGAAAATGTCAATTTTGGATTGCAAAAAGAAAAATGCATAACATTTGTAAAGAATTTTTAAACACATGTACATATATATATGAGTGTGTTTTACATGAATAATTTATAAAGTTCATGCATATTATTTTGCTGCCTAAAACTGTTATTTTACTTCATTATAATTTTATTAATGACTTTTCGTGTTACTTCTTTAGGAAATACATGATTTAAAGGCATTATGGCATGTTTTATATTATTCCTCACGTACTGGTACTACAGATGGCATTGTATTTCTAATACTAAATTCAACTGTATTGTTACTAAAATTTTGAAGAAATGTAATATATAGGGGACTGAAACTGCTGCCGGCCTTTGGTTATGTATTTTAGATAATTTGTTTTATTTGGTATTTTCATAGATGAAATATTGTTTCGTGGTGACCCATCTGTTCAAATTCGGCTACAGCTTGGGAAATATTTGAATACAATCTTGTTTATGTCCTTAAAGATGTGGATAAATATAGGAATTGTTTTTATGCTAAATGAATTTTAGCATTTCATCATAACTACTTCAACTATTACATTTTCAGAAGCGCTAACACTGTTCCTTAAATTTAGAGAACTATAATTAGTTTAATTATTTTTTTCCAAATGACTCCCTAAAAAATTAAAATGAACTATTGTAAGTAAGGAAAATGCTGAGTGTATGTATAATTCATGATACTATGAAATATTTAGTGTAAGTAGGACAAACATTTAAGATTGAATTAAGTGATGTCAGTTTGACATTTATTCTTTAAATAAAGTCAGAAATTTTTGAATTTATCTGACGATATTTTCTTCCAAATACGGTAGCTACACTATTTAAACGAAAATAACTTTAATAAAATTCATGAATTTCCATTAAAATAAAAATGTGACTTCAACTAATTAGCATTCGAACAAAAAAGGGACCTCAATTAAATAACATCAGAATAACAATGTGACCTCAATTAGTTAACACTCAAATAACAATGTGTGTTACCACTTGAAGAGGATATATACTGCATATTCAGAGGATTCCATTTCATTGCATATTTATAGTATTTTTTCTTTATATTCAAGGGGGAAAAAGAAGCTATTCTTAAAATTATGAAATAAATGTGATTTTAAGGTCGAAAAAAACTTTTTTTGTTTCAATAAAAATACGGTAATATCTACAAATAACTTGACATTGTATTCCACAGGGATAGAAATCCATGCAATCTAGTAGATTCATATACGAATTTCTTTCAGATCATTCAACTTTTATCTGAAGCTCTTAAATATTAATTATTTTTAAATATTGAGTAATTTTCTGTCAATCAAGAGAAGACGTGTCTTTCTTAACTGAGTTGAAGCTCATAATGACTATCTTGAATTTTTCAAAAAAATTATTTTTAACCTAACAAAATAGATTGCTTTGTGCTTATACATAAAGTTATGATTATTAACAATTACCAAATGATTTTTCTTCGAATAAATGAGCATTTTGTTTCCATTTCTTTTGTTAAAATTCAGGAGCAAAATACTAGGTTTTCAACTAAATTTTTTTATCTTCTTAAATGAAAATTAATTTAATAATATTAAAATTTTGAGGAAGTAAATATTCATTAACATTGATTAATATTTAAGTTTATTTCATTCGAATGAGGCTGAACACGGTTCTTATTGAATCAGCAATGCACGCCGAGTTTTTTATTTGTCTGTTGATATCATTTCTAAACTTTGAACTCCTATTTCTTTCTTATATTTTTAATTGATATACTTAAAAATATTTGCTGTAAAAAACCTTAAATCTCTTTTTATTGCATGTTTTCTCTCTTATTTCATGAACTGTAAGTTCTTTGGAATTATTTTACCATAGTATTTGCGATATTTGTTTTACATTATAATTTATAGTTTTAAGATATAATGGAATTTTTAGCTTTTTAGAATACCAATACCTAGCACGACAATTTTGAAAAGAATAATATTAAATTGACATGCATGGAATTCAAATAACGGCATAATATATCTTTTTAAACTTAAAAAATATATATAGCACCTTTTTTATATTCATATAAATAAAAATTACATTGGATATCTCCCTCTTTGCCTTGATTATTTATGTAATGTTTTAATATATTTTTAGATCTTTCATCTATATTCGATGAAACGCTGTATATATAAGGCAGCAGTAAAACATATTTTCTTGTTTGGAAGCAAATAAAGCTAACATTTATGAGTAGAAAGAAATTAAATTTTATAATTTGATTTGTTAGATTTTATTTCAGTTTAAACATTTTATTAATATAATCAGCAAAGAGAGAAATTTGCACAGAAGGGATTTTAGATAGGATAGCTCTAGAGAAGCGAATATAAGTTACTAACTGTTATGAATACAATACTACTAATAAAAACTATTTGTGTTGTGACTTATGGCACTTTATAAGCTCGCTATGTGTCTGTGATTTAAGACAAGTGAGAGTCTCTTATTTTTTCAGTGGCACCAACTAGTGCCAAGACTACGACTTAGCTACTCACGCGTCACAACCTTTTACCTGGGGCTGCTTTCATTAACGCACAGGCCTTAATTTAAACTTGAATCAGAGAATTATCACCTCTGAGCCAGTACTCCCAGTTATAATACTCTCTATTGATAAAGTTATAATACTCTGTATTGATGAAGTTATAATACTCTCAATTGACTTGAGTGATGAAGTTGCGCATTTCAGAAATGAATAGCTTACAGTATGAAATTAGACGAGAAAAATCTAGAGAGGAAATGTATACAGTAAGACGTAATTTTGCAAAATAAAGGAAAAAATAATGAAATGAATAATTATTAAACTTAATTAATTAATATCCCATTGTGTAAAATGAAGAATTCGTTCAAAGGAAATTAAGAGTGGTGTTCATTTTCAAAGAAGAAATTTGTGTTTAGACGAATCTTTCCATCAACTTATTTCATGCTCAATGTTTCCTCAATAATTTATTTATTTTTGCTTTATTTAAATAATTCATTTTCTTAAAAAAATACAATAAAATAATTATATATTTTTACAATGCAACAATTCTTTTTACAATAGATTTATTGCATTGTATAAAAATAAAATAAGAAAATTTGTATAATAATGTATTCCAGATTATAATAGGATATTGTATTACGTTTCGCTTTACTTTGGGATACTTTGTAGTCAGAAAAATTTGGCTTTGAATTGAAAAAAAGTTATTCATAGAAAGAAGGCTTGACTTAAATTTTTTAAAAAAGAATCATTATTTTCAATTGAAATAACTTGAATGTATTTTACTTTGAAAGAAAAGCATAATGTAAATCTTAATATGAAATACTTTATCTATACTTATAATAAAGCTTAATGTGTGTGTGTGTTGGCGCTCTACAGGCCAGAATGTTGGACCTACAGCTACCAAATTTAGTACATGTATACCTTGGAGGTCGGGAATGTGCACATCGTAGCCCTTTTTTTGAATTTTTAATTAGGATTTGAATTAATTAAAATTTAAGCCGAATTTTCCCGTTTTTCGGCTATAACTTCCGAAAATATTATCGCACAAACATCATTTTTACATCAATTTCTAGATTAAAAAATTAGCTTTCTAATGGTGTGTGTTTTAATGTATAACTTAAGCTTCTATTTTTAACGAATTTTTAAAGAAATATTTTAACCATGTTTTTAGCACGTGACTGAATAAAATAAAAGAAAACAATGACGGAAGTTCAGATAAAAAAAAAACTATCATCGCAAATCAAATCTAAAGAAATACAACTTTTAGCAGGTGACTGGATAAAATAAAAGAAATACAAAATGTGATATTTTCTTTAAAAATAAATGCAAGGCAAATGATTCTATGATCATATTTAAATCATTAACCCAATAAATTATCTTTATTTATACATGATATGCATTCGAATTCCGGTCCAATGGTCAATTTGTAAAATATTATTAGTATTCATATATATTGTTTAATACTATTAATTTTATCTAAATGAAGTAAATAATTACATTTTATGTAGCTTGAGTCAAACAAAGCATTTATGAATAATGAGTTTTAGATTTCTTCAAACTGCTCTATGAGTCATGTTTTACAAAATATTTTAAATAAAATTTGCTACATCAATCAGTTTTCTAAATCAATCATTAAAACTGACTGATTTTTAAAATTAAAGAATATTACTAGGAAAACGTGTTCTTTTAGAACTTTCCGTTCATCATCTTAAAAAAATATTAATTTCTGGCCAATCAATGCCCGGAATTACTTCAAGGCTAATGAATATGTGGTTTAATTGAAAATTGTGGAACACATTACTCATGGCAAACCAGCTGGTCGCCAAAGGCGGCTAGTCTATAATGAATTTAAATTTATCTTTCTGTCTGATCACCTAGCAATTTCCACAGTCAAATCAAATGTAGCAAAATCTGTTCATTCCGCTATTTCCACTGGCATGTGTTATCTTCCTTTATTGACGACCGCAAACTGTTTTCTCCCGTTTAAACATTGAAATAAATTATATAGAGTATTAGAAGTTTAGTCTACATATTGGCCAACAGATGCTGTTAGAAAAATAATTTCTAGAAAGAAAAAAATACCATTTAAAATCCTCCAATATATATATAGTCTTAAAATATGCAAAAAAGGAATTTTTGAAGTGATTTCGGTTCACAAATTGGACAATCAGAGGGTTAAAATGATGTTTATACCAGAGGAAAAACAACACTTTCCTTTCTTTATCGAAATTTATCATAAATTATTATAATATATTAATCAATTCCTTATGCAAATCTTTTCACAAGAAAATATTATATGATTTATTTGTAATAAATAAATCACGTCCAATTGCTTTAGGAAGGTAAATATTTAATAATCTAAAAAATAAATAAGAATATGAAATTTGATTCATAGAAATAATAGCATTAAACTATATCTAAAAAATCAATGATGAATTCTTAACTTCTGTAAATGTCAGTATTTTTAGCAAAATAGTGAAATTTTGAATTCAAATGAATCTATTAGTTCAAAGGAGAAGAGACAGAACAAAAAAAAATTAATTTAAATATTCTGTAAATATCTTTTTATTTCTTTCTATGGTTAATCGAATAAAAACTTTTTTAGCTCCCCATGCAGAAAAATAAGTGTCAGACAAATTAAGCTTGAAGATTTCGAGCAATTAATTACTGTACAATTCATCAATTTAACACCTTTTCGTTTGAAATCCGTTGCTAAATCAGTTTACCGAACATTAAAAAGAAAATAGAAAAAGTGTTCCTCTCTGTTTGATTACGCTTTTTATGGCATTCTTTTGTTCTAATGGTTTCAAGGATCTAATGGCCAACATAATTAAAGTCTTTCCTTCCAACTGCCTATTTTAAGCAAAGGAAACATTATATATACCACTATTCACGTGAATGATTAAGTCTGGCGATCTGGTTGGACAGTGCATTTGTGTCTATTTTACTATTTAATTTGTGGGGATAACTTACTCATGGAACAGTTTCTTGTGTAGTCTCAGAAAAGTAGAAAGAGAGAAAGCATAATAATAAAAAAGAATGTTCTAAAAGGCGTGCGGTGTTCGGCGGTTCGTTCACGCGATTCTCTACTTATGAGAATTTTCTTTGATTATTTGTTTCATTCATTTGAAGTGGTGGGCGTTGCGATATTTTTTAAAGAAAGATGAAAGGGGGGAAGGGTGATGCGAAGAAATTCTTTCATTTCACGTGAAAAAGAATTGGGAAGAAATAGCTTTTGTCAGAGAGATGTTTCTGTAGGTGTGTTCGCCGGAAAATAACCTTTTTTCTCTATCCTTTTTCTTCGGTTTCGCGTCATGGTTCAAGTACGCCATTAGTTAATAAAGCGCGTGTTCCCGGTGCCACTCAACCGGAATGGGAATTTTTATTATTTTTTTTTCTGTCTGCGGAACGTTGTTTTCTATTCTGTTTCCTGTTTTCGAAAAAGATTTTTCAAGAAGAATGTGGAATAAAAGAGGATAAACTCGGTTTTCGGTCTCTTAATGGTGGTTAAGTTGAAATTCCTCCTGAGAATAAACCACTAAATTGGAAAAGGATTTTAAAATTTAAAAACTGAAATTTATTTTTCATTGTGTTTAAATAAATTCATAAAATTAATATTTCTTTTTGAAGTATTAAATGTTGGACTCAAAAATAGCAGATTTTCAAAATTTATTTAATGATTTCAAATTTGTGAATGGAGTAAAGATATTATGGTAATTTTTTATTATCTAATTAGTGCAAAGACAATTAATAATTATAATTATCTAAAAGTATTATAATCAATATTTGTGACATTTCCCTTTTATAGCAGAGCAAAATTATTTTATATAAATATCTGTAATCTGTTACAGCGTTTAATCAATAATTCAAAATTCTTAATTAAATGTAGTACTGAAAAGCACAGCAGTTAACTCAATAAAATATTAATGACGAATTTATTATTATTTTTTTGTCAATGTATCATTTTTTTCTTATTTTCGTGAACGAATTTTCAAAAAGAATGTGGAATAAAATAAATTAATCTCGGTTTTTGGTCTCTTAATGGTGATTAAGATAAAATTTCTCCTGAGAATAAATTTCACCAAATGGGATAAGGATATTAAAATTTTAAAACAGAAATTATTATTCATTTGTTTTCAAATAAGTTTATTTCAAATAATATTTTTTCTGAAATATGAGACAATGGAAATTTTGGAAGCATAAATTTTCTGATTCTGAAATTGAAAGAGTTCAATTTAAAAAAAAAGAAATGCAATTACTGTAAGATTTCATTTTTTTTAAAAAAAGAAAGGAAATTATTGAAATATCCTTTTATAAATATCGAGAAAAATTTTACGATCAAATTCTGACTATTTAATTCATGGAAAGAAAAAAGAAATATTTAATTAATGATTTATAAAGTTTTTTTATAGCACAACAAAATAATTTTTTTTATAAATGTGCATGATCATGAAGCGGTACCCTGAAAATTGAAAAGTATTACAAAAATGAGGAAAAAGTTATCAAACCTTTTATCAGCAGTTTGAAGTTTCTTTATAACGTATGCAATAGTTGCTTAACAGCTAATAATCCCTACATGATGACGGACCATTTTTAAGAAAATGTGCGTAATCAGTTAAATCATACAGATATTGATTAATTAAAATTGCTTATTTGAAAAAAAATCATTTACGGGTCACTAATAAAGATGGTGGTTTACCCATTTAGACAAGACAAACAAGTGTAGGCTAATTGATTTTATTTATAATTTGCATATGTATATAGAACATGATTAATATAAAATTAATAAGAAGAAACAAGTTATGATACATGGGAGTTCCATACAAATAGTGGTAGGAATGTTTGCAGCCACGCAGGGGTTGCACGCATTTTTATATAAAAAAATATCAATCATAATCATTAAATGATTCATGATCGGCACTTTTTAGCCGATCGGCATCGGCATGTTGGCGAAAATATCAATCATTTTGAATTGGCAGGGAATCTTCAGACTTTATAATAAGGACAATATACCTACTTCATGTTTTTCAAAAAAAAAGTATGAATCTATGAGTATAAATGTGTAAATGTCTTTATTTTAATGTATAAACTATGAGTATAAATGTATTTATTTTTATTGTCCGGTTTATGCGCCTCTCATATGGCATTGTTTATGCATAACAAGTTTTATTTATTTATCTTTTCATGTTTATTTATACAGCCTTCAATTAAACTTGATAAAAGTGAACAGATAATATTCCTATAATGATTTCGTTTAATATTTCTTAAAAGTAGAGCTACGAAATCTTACGAATTTCATCAGTCTAGCTTTTTTCATAATGAACTATCGCTTTCAGGCTATTCAAATTGATATTCTATACAGATATAATTAATTACTTTCTTTCACTCATTCCATGATTTCTTTTGCTATATTTCCTGCAAGAGTAGGTAAAATAAAGACATGTACATCATCCAATATGCACCAATTTTCAAATAAGTACTGTTTTGAATTTGATATTTTTATTTCTGTTGTTTGCTAATTTAGTTTAAAATTACGATATCAAATATCAAGATGAAGAAAAATTTTAATTAAAAAAGAAAGGAAAACAAGACAGTGATTAAATTCCGTAAGTAAAGATACCTTTCAAATTTAATATACATAAAACTATTTTTATAATTAAGTATCAGGTATCTCTGGATAATAGGTCATCGTAAAGGAAAGCTAAAATTAAAACCGCTCTTCAAAATTCTATTATTGGAAATTTAGTTTTCCTATCCAATATGAAATTTTTTTTTCACTCTTTCACTACCCCCTCCAGCATAAAATGTTAGAAATCTAATATTGTTCAAGGGAGATAACAATGATTGGGATCACAAAGAAAGTAAATTAAAAAACGCCTTATCATAAGGCTTAAATATGTGTGGGATAAAATTTTTACTCATTTCTAAGAAAATTATTTTGTTCTTTATTAGGGTTAATCTAAAAGATTTTCCTTAAACATTTTGATAAAAGAAGATGATTTTAATTAATAATTTTTACATGAGCACCTTTCATAAGGAATATATTCTAATCCACAATACAGCACGTTCTTCAAGAAATAATCTCTCTTCCCGGTGAAACTCTAAGATTATTATTAACCATATGATTAATTAAAATTTTTTTTTAAATTTTTTTGAAAAGAATTTTATCTCAAAAATATTACAACATGTCTAGACAAAGATATTACAATAAAAAGAAATGAGCGTAACTTAGCTGAATATTTGTAGAAAGAAATGAATTAGCACATAAAAATTTCCTTTATACATAACCTTTCATGAGTTATAAAAAGCCAAATGAGTGGTGAATTAGCTACAAAATCCCTCTTGGTATGTAAACATTATAAAAATAAGGCTGAAAAACTTCGGAAAAAATTGTTTCATACGAAGTAAAAAAAAATAATTTTTTTTGCATATTTAACTATTAAAGAAAATGGATTCATATGTTTAGACATGTTAAATGGTATTTTTGATTTTTTAACACATTTCATGCAAAATTTACAGATTTGAATAAAAAGTCTTAGAAATGGGTTGTATTATATTTTCTACGCTTTTCTATTACTGGGGTGGATTCTTCATACAAAGTTTGAAGAACTGGCATGGTATTGGCTTGGGTATTTTGATTTATGAATAACTTAGAGTCTTTAAACCAGTTTGTTAGTTAGAAATATTAGCTTTCATGGCCGTTAAGCAATTAATATGGCATCCGTTATGTAAAATTTAACAAAATTTTAGTATAAATCATAATGATTAAAAAAACAATCAATCGTAAAACAATTTAATGATTGAAGGGCAATTGAGTTTCATGAAAACACTCTTCAATGAAAAGTTAAGCTTCATTGGCTTTTTAAAATAGAACGGAATAAAGGATTAGATACTGGAGTTTTAAATTTATTTTTCTAATTTATAACCAATTTTCAATAGAAGCATTAAAAAGTATTGTCTACTTTTTTTGTAATAAAAATATGCAATTATGATATTGAAATGCGGTCCAACTGCCGCATTTTTAAAATCTTACAGTTTCAGTTCATCAAAATACTAAACATTCCGAATTTCTCTTTCAAAGTTAATAAAATTATCTCCCCACCCCTCAAAAAGTACAATATTATCTGTGTGTTCAAATGTTTATTATAAAAAGAGGCACCAATTTTGTTGACATTGCACTCCGACATCTTTTGAGCCTTCTAAGAAAACACTTGGCTTCTCCATATATATCGGAGAGTATCTAATAGACTAAGCACATACCACAGGTTTTTAATTCATCAAAAATAATACAATCAATTAATCAAATCCCCGCAATTGAGGCGTATTCCGCATTTCAGTGAACAGTTGAATAATTATAAAAGTATTGCTGCATGTTCATTTGATTAAACTTTAAAAAATCAATCAATTAAATTAAGACATTATGTGTAAATAAAATTGCTATATTTACAAAAATATATATTTGAGTTTTAAGAAAATATGAAAATTCTTTTTTGGGATTAAAATTCTAGAAAATGTAGCTGAATAGAATACACTTTTACATACTATTCTACTTCTTAGTTATTAAAAAAATAATAGATTTGTCTCTCGGCTTAATGAATAAGTTTGCAAACTTTCATCAAAATCTAATAAAAGTACAGATTCGTTTACATAATCATTAAATACATAATGATTTATTTTTCTTTATGTATGCAAGAAAAATATTTTGAATTTCTTTTTCGTAACATCTTTCAGATTAATTCTGAATATCAATCCCGTAAAAATGCAATTATTAATCAAAGAATAAGTATTAGCAAGCAATTCTAATTAGTACCGTAACGGAATTATGTATACACAAGATGATCATCTCAAGATAATTTATCAAGTTCTATTTAAAAATTGCATTTTGTGTCCGAAACTCGATTCCACTTTTCATTAAAGGTTCTCATTATTCATTTTGGTGGTCTCATAAATCATGACTGCCATTGATTGAATGATCAGGCACATTAATGAGATCCCACCAATTTAATCTTACTCGCTAATTTTGTATCATTAAGAATTTTTCCTACATCGCAATTTCTGTTTTCTTGCGTTGAAACGGCAACGATACTGCTTTAGAAAGATGATTATGAAACCGATTAAATATTCTTGATGGAGCCTTAGTTTGTTCAGAATTATCACACCAAGAATTTATAAAGAGGCATCAATTTAAATCAAAATATCAATTTTTGCTAGTAAGATTTCCTCTGAAAAGGTACAATGATATAATGTATTAATGTTAATGGTTACTGTTTACATATGTCATGGAAATAATCTATTTATGTAGTAATTCTCGCTTCGGTTTTCCATTCAATGATCTATTATTTGAGCCCTTATTTCCTCAAACATTTACAGTGCTCTCTAGAAATTTCTTTGCTGCGGGAATCATGCCCAATGTTTTGGTTTTGTGTCTTAAACATTCAGCTAAGTAATTATTGGCTCAGATATGTGTTTCATTTTCTGATTAAGGAACAAAACTGCAAAAACATCTGGAACTTAGCTATTTAACAAAATACGATTTAATCAACATAATCTAACACAATTAAAGTGTTATTCTGATTATAAATTTAATAAATTGATATCGCTCATTCCTATTTTTTAAAAGATATATATTTTAATATGAAATAGTCAGTTTTAATCTAAAATAATTCTTTTTTCTTTATGTGATTATTAATTTTTTGTTTTATCTTTAGTCGCATTATGTTATTATTTAAAAATTAAAAAAAAAATCCTATCATGCAATATTTGTAAAAAAAGTCACTTTACATCATGTATTTCCTATTTCATGACTTTCATCAAGTATCATTACTTCGAATTACCGAAAATTTCTGGTCATAAAACAGTAAAACATATGGAAGGAAAAAATAGTCAAAGGACTGGAGATAAATAATATTAAAAAGATAAAGTCATGAACGAAATAATCTGGCATTACTTTTTATACAAAATAATAAATGACTGGAATATAGAATAATAAATTAATGGAAAATACATTCATTGTCTTATTTTACCTACCTTCATGCTTTAAAATTTTTATTGTATATTTTTGAGACATTATTTTAAGTATCATTGCTTTACTATCTCACAAAAATCATTCCTTTTCACTTTATTAAAGTTAATTGCACTATAAAAACATGCTACCTTTAGCAACTATGATAAATCACATTTTTGTGAAGAAATATATTTCCAAAAGTATTCACAATAAATGTTACTCGTTTTTATTATTCAGTGTCGCTTCGTTTGACAATATGATAGATTTACAAAAATAATATCTCTCTGATTTCCTTCAATAGTATTTGATCTTCTTCAATATTATGAATATATATATATATATATATATATATATATATAATAATGAACTCTAAGTTATATTTTTCGAATGAGTATATTATTCGTTTTGTTTTAGTCTTCATCTTCTTTAATTCCCTTAATCAATATTTGTTTACTTACTTTATATCACAAATCCGTCACTGCATCTGAACTTGAAATAAATTTCACTAATAAGTGTCACATCCTTGTTAAAAGCCAAAGAAGAATTCATGAGCTAACAGGTTGTTTCTATTAACTTTATGATGCAACATCTGAATTAAGAGTACATAAGTTGAAATGGAATTTTAATGAAGGGTCTTAAATAAATTTTATGAGTAGATCTGCATTTGCTTTTAAAAGCAACTTTCGAAGACTTTTGATTCATAGAAGATGCAAAGAGAGCTTTTGAAATATCCATCATTCGATAAAGGCAAAGTGGCATGATTACTCTGAGTAACATTTGTTAAAACTACAGAAATTTTGCTTGTAGCTCTTGTGTTTTAATAAGAAATGTAAATTTTGAGAATTAAAGCTTAATATATGATCTCAAAAGGCAAATATGCCTTTGTCTTACATTTTGATTTATATTAATATCTCAATATTATATAATTTTATATTATATTATATTGCATTAAATAAGGTTATAAATAGCTGTGAATACTATTTAATATTATGTAATATACATGTGCAACTAGGGGCTCTAGAATTTATTAAGACAATGCCATACTATTTATGTCATTTCGGATTAATTTCTCAAATTTGTATTTTATTTAGTATCCTATAACATTCGTTTAAATAAATGGATCTTGATTCATAAATATCACCGTTATCTTAAGAAAATATGATTCCCAAATTTATTAAATATATTTTGTAATTATAACAATTATTTATACATACTGATATTTTATAGATATAGAAATCTTACATCAACTTAAGAATAAGTACCAGAAAAAGGTCAGGAACTAGTAATTCCTTAATTAAATAAACAGGTCGGTAAAATTGTTCAAATATTTCAAATTTTCTGTTAGAAAATATATGAATACAAAACTACCTTCTATGCAGTAATTGAATCTGAACTCTGTCTTATAACCCATATCTATCAATCTAGAACTTGAAATTTTTGATTGATTACATTGTTCTATGAGCAGGGAAGATTTGCATGCTTCTGAAGTAGTACTTAGAAAATAATTGAGAATTTTAAAAGACTTTCTAAAATTTTAAGAGATAATTTGATTTAATTGGAATGCTGTTATATAATAATATGTAGTGTAGAGCTAGAAAAATTTAAAACAAAATTTATGACTTTTTATGTTTTTTTTTTTTTTTTTTTTTGAATGTAAAAAATTATTTCATTTCAGAAGTAATCACCAGCTAATTTTTTTTGCAAATAATATTTCTTTCAAAATGGTAATCCTAGTTCCGACCTTCATAAAAGAGGGAAAATATATCCCAGTATTTTGTTAATGATTTCTTTCGGGATTTTAAATATTTTCTGTTTCTTCGATGTAGAATATTTCTACAGAAAAATGTGCTCTGTGCTCTTTTCTATAAGTGGTCAGTAAAACTAGGTTAAGAAATATGTCTATCAACCTCTTTATACATGCATGCTATATCTTATGTCAAGATCATTTTTCTCTACATCTTGTTTCATTCTGTTGAAAAATGAATTCCATCATACAACTGAAAAATGAGAATCTGCATACTGAGACAAATTCTGATTGAAATACCAGCAGATACCGAACCATGTGAAGAACTGAATATACTTATAAGAATTCATGTTTAAAACGTCAAAACATGCAGATTAGAAAATATTTCCTAAGTCTGCTGATTGATTATATGATGCTATGGCTTAGTATTTGACTTGTTTAAATCATTTCAGACTGAATAAATTACCTGGATCTTCCTTGATCTAATATTTTTGATTTATATTATTTTTTTATATTCAGCAGTGAACAATCTATTTTAGTATTACAAACGCATTAATAAACGATATAAATAAATAAGGATTTTTAAAGTAAAATAAATAAGACAATATTGGGAGGAATTTTTTTTTTCTAAATCTGATTAGTAAGTTATTAGTAAGTTTAATCCTTGATATGTAGATAAATCTTTGCAATTTTCTAATAGAACAGCTTGTTCTAATTGATAAAAAAAAACTTTCTTAATATGATACTTCTTCCCTTCAAAAAATCATTTTTAAATCTATATAATATTTAATAAAAATTATTAACAGTTATAACAAATTATAATTTTGGCAATGTATTCTTTAAAATTCATGTTAATATTACACAAAATGAAACATTTAGCAATATTAAATTATCATAAATTGGATTTACTTTAAATATTTAAAGGAAAAGTGTTGAAATGTATCTTGAAAGTTTTATAATAAATGTCAAATACTGTATCTACATATACCATGATGGATGCATTTTTTAAATGTTTTTAATGTTTACCTGAATGCTTGATCTGAATCGTTTATTAAATTAAGAGAAGGCTAATTAAGAGAAAATAATGACGGAATGACTTTGGGACGGAACTCGTATCGTTGAACCGTCGTTAATTGATGAGGACTACAACTGAACAAACATTCTCCTCTCTACATCATGCCACTCCATCATGACAATGTTTGGTCAGGATGTTTAATGTGCACCAGACCCTTACACGATGGTTCTTGTGTGGAGTCGGGTCTCGTACCAGAAATCCTCCAATTTCGAAGCCGAGATGCTACTACAAGGCCACCTTGACCCATGAAAACGATTAAGCTTTCATAATAAAAATAAACATGTTTATTTACCGATAATTATAATTGAAAAAATACTCGATGGAACTCAGGAAAATGTCCAGATATTTACAAACATTCTTTATTATTTATACAAATTTCAAAGACTTATAATTAAAAAGATCAAAATATAATCATAAAATATACCACTCTTTATAATATAAATACTTCGATCATTAAGCTGGAGTTTTCCTGAAGTAATTTAAACCAGCACGAATTTTAAGTTACATCCGTTCATGAAATTGCACAAAAATCATGAAATGAAACATAAAGTTGAGTAAAAAAGTATAATAAAACTAACTCTAATGAATTATTACATGCAGCTCTCTTTTTGAATTGGTCTCGCATATCCTCTCCTGAGATTAAAACTTTTATACTCCACTTTTTTCACCAGCACTTTTTTTGTGCATAAATTCAAGTGCCGAAGTCATTTGTCAAAAGTTCGTAAAAGCCAAAGATTAGCACATCGGAGCGGGACTTGCTGCCTTTAACCGCAGTTCTTCTTTATTACCACTAATTCTAATGAGATGGAACGCGGAAATGGCGGGAAAAAACATACTTAGAATAATGGATAGCCAGCTGGAATGAATATGAATAGATAAAGAAATGCTAGTAAAATAAAGGAATTTAATATCCTGTGGCACCTTGCTGCAATTTAAGAGTAAAATGGTGTAATTCAATCGCTGGTGAAATAATCAGAATTTTTTTAATGGAATAAGCTTTGGAATCATGCCTTAAAAAGAAAATTGGTTTTCTTTCAAATTTTAAGCAATTGATCTATGCTGCCATAAGCTTTATGAGTGTTTTTATTTTTGCAGTTATCTCTTATTCTAAAATAATGAATGAAAATGCAAATCGATTTATTTTATGGAATTGTAAACATAATTGATATTTAAAAATTGGAAAAATTCTGAACCAAATCCCACTATCCCATGCAAAAATATAAGTTATTGAAGAAAATAACTAATTCGATTTAAACTGTAAATTATGTATTTCAGATTATAAAATAAATCCTGCTTAAATGTTTGTGACAACTCTCTGAAGAAAAATAAGTTGTTGAAAATTTTTATTATAAAAAGGAATAAAGAATTAAATATTCGAGCTCAAAAATAATTTTCATGTGTAATTTATTTCCAGCAGAAAGCATCAAAATTTTATTTATAATAAAATTGTATTCTTAAATACAAAGCTGCTGAAAAATCTGTTTAATCTTAAATCTTCCAATGATCCGAAAATCTTATCACGATACTGCCCAATCCGAGTTTCTCTTTCATAAGTAAAAGAAACCTCTCGTCCCTCAAAACCTATAATGGTTAATCATGTTTTTAAAAAACTGATACACAAAAGGAAACGACCCCCGAGGAGGCACCTCATAATTGCGGATGGGATGCTTCCGGGATGGTGGTTGGATCTTGCCAATCTGGTAGGTACAATAAAGGTGCAGGATCTGGTCCCCCTAATAGATGACGGGGCCTTCTTTCTACGGGGAGAATTGTACAATGACCAGTGCTGGCCATTAGGACTCAACCACAGTTCCCACCAGTGTTGCTGTTGTGGCGGTTCGTTGAGTCAGTATTTATTTCAGATTGCCTTCGGTCCGGACGAAGAGTCAATTATAAGGCTTACACGAAAGGGAACACCGCTTAAAAATGGTTATCAAGCAAATGCACGATAACGTATTCTTTGATTGTCCCTAGAAACTGCCATATTTTACAAACTCATATAAGCGAGTTTCTCTTATGAACAAAACATAAGCCGTGAATAAACATCTATCACACTTAACCTTCCAGCAGGCGAGAGTATGTGAGAGATACACTAGTGATAAATTTTGTTTTATAACTTTAAATCTGGTGGCACTGGGAGCGCTTGCTCTTGGCTATTTGTCCCCCTCTCTTTGATCTACTTTTAGTTGCCGTCGTAAGTTTGTGAGGTTAATAAGTCTCTTCCGATCAGACATTTGTATTTTAAAGATACGCCCGATGTAAGTTTTTGTCACATCTGATTTTATGTGATTTTACAAATAAATCCGTATTATTTTAGACTGGAAGCAACTGACAAATACACTTACGAAGGAAAATGTTGAAAAAAAGTCCCACATCCCTAAAAAGTGAACTAAAATTAAAAGTGCTAAAGAGAAAAGCCGAACTATGTATTAAAGATGTGGAATATGCAACGTGAGGGAAAAAACTCTGCCAAAAAGAAAAGTGGACTAGCATCACGAGGTTCAGTTGTGTGATTTGCCAGAAATTTATATGTTTGAAACAAACTAAAGACATTTGCTCAAATTGCTATGCTGCAATGAAATAACAACGAAACCATTTTCTTTTTTTCATATTTAATTTTCAATTACTTTTTCCTTTTTATACATAAATTCTGTATTTTTGCACTTCCCTATTTTATATGCAATCTATGTTTATAATTTTTCTTCTTCTTTTTAGGTAAAAAATGTTTGAAATGATTGTAGTTATTAATCCTAAGATATTTCCGATATAATTTTAATTAATTTCAATATAATTTTGAAAATTTACAATTTGCTATACCATATGTAAGAAATACGAGCGACCTTTTATGTTGTTATGACTGCCGAGCCAGCTGGAAGGTTAATGTATGTTTATAGATTTATCATAATATATGATATATTCATAAGAGAGTATAATTCCTACTCATGTAATAGTCCTTGTGAGAATTGAAATAGCATTCATAATAAGTTTTCAGAGCTTAGAGAACTATCTGAAAAAAAGCATTTTTCATAAATATTTAAAATTCATATTATTCTACATTTTATAAAATTAAAATTAGACTATTTAGGAAACATATTGCATTTAGAGATATTTATATCGTTTAATAACAAATAATTCTAAGAGGTTAATTTTGAGAGTTTATTAAAAAAATTTAAAATTATAACATTTTGAAAATTTTATTTGCCATAAAAATGAATTTATTCCAGTTTAAGCATTTTTAATCATAAATTGTTAAGCATTTTAATTAAAACAACCATTTATATTCCTGTGATGGAAAACATAATCTTTTATATTTCATTTAAAAGTTCAACAAAAATTGCCATGATCTCAATTTTAATCAAACCTCTCATCATTCTTTTCCTGGCTATCATTCAACATAAAACTTCACCTTACTTCTAAAACGAAATTAATCTTGCATTGCTGTTGCCAGAGTTCTCAATTTTGCAAATAATATTTCCACTTCATTAATTATAAAGGTGGAAGGGGGGTGAACTCAAGAGACTCCTGTAAATTGAAACTCCGTGTCTCAGAGGAGAATAGGCCCCCTAATTGCTCCTTCAAGAATGTTAATAGACCCTTCCGCTAATGAAGGAGCATTGAAGGCAAGGTCTTGTGGAATTCGCTGATAGCATCGGATGCGGTGAGATGCAATGCAGGAAAAGTTCCAAGGTTAAATCGATGGCAATTTAGAATTCATTGATATTATTTTCAGCTCAAATGAAAAGGCAGGCTATTGTATTGCAGAAAAAAAACATATCGGAGCTCAATTTTTTTAGATATTTTCTTTAGTTAGTAATTATAGTAAATGATTTTTTAAGTTAATTAAACTAATCAATAGATTTTATCACTTGGTAAAAGGAAAAAAAAACTTGTAAAAAAGTTCTACTGTCCTTTAATAAGCAGATTCCTTTCATATGTTTATCTCTTTGTTTAACATTGAAAATAGTTATTCAGATTTTCTAATAATGAATATTTGTTTCAAAATGTTTGACAATCTGAAATTATATTATGATAAATTCCCTACTTCAAATTTTATAATTTTTGTAGAGGAAATAATTATATTATGTTAAATAATAAATTTTATCTATTTCTTTTAAAATTTATATCCCATTTTTTATTTCTGATATTTTTCTGATTAGGTAAGTTAATTATGTTAAGTTCCTGTATTTAAGGTCCTGTAACACTAGAGCTATTTGGGAACGAAGCTCGTAATTTTGAGCCTCAATCAGATTACGAGGACGACTCCTGAGTTGGCATCCATTTTTCCAAGCTTCCACACAGACCCGTTTGAGTCCCATATGGATTTTATATGTACCATGCACATAGTCACAATGGTTCTTTGATAAATTCGGATCTCAAACCATAAACCCTCTAATTCTGAAGACAAAACTTTACCACCAGGGTAAAATATTCCAAATTATTTTTTTAAATCATTTATCGCTTAAAATGCTAAATGGGGCAAAAGCTCTTCTAGTGGGTAGTCTTTCAAAATTCTGTTTTTCAAGAAGTCTGCCAAACAAACATTGGTAGAGGTGTTTTTATGTCTAACAGTTTACGGTAAAAGATTTGCTAAAAGTGGGTTATCAAAATGAAAAAAGTAATGCTATAAGACTGTTGCATTACAATGGAGAAGTTTAAAAACTTGCCCAAATTCCTTTTTATATATATTTTTACTAATATGCTTGTTAAAATTAATAATTATAATTAACTCCATTTTTTAACGTTAATTAAATGAATGCATCGATGTCACCACAGATTAAATAAGAAAAATTAAGCAGAAATAAATGATTTTCCTTTTGTCCTATGATGAGGGCATTCTCCTAGATATTTATTTTTTTAAACAAATGCTCAGATTTCATTTTGAGGAAGTGAATAATTATTTTCATACTTTTGATAATCAGAAATTTTATTATTATAAGATTTCATTTCAAATTTCGTAATTTTTGTACAAGGAAGAATTGTATTATGTAATATGATATTGAAATGTTCATTGTTATCCCTTTTTTAAATTAATATCCATCTTTTTTAAAAATTCAAATATTAATGTCAAGTATTTTTTATAGAAGATAATTTATTTATCACTTAAAATGTTAAATGATTCTAAAAACTTGTCTTTCAAAGGAAAATGAAAATTTTTAACAATTTTTGAATCGGCATCCTGGCTTAAGGGTATTGCGTCTTCCTCCTGATTTTTGCGTCTCGGAATCGAGTGCTGGTTCGGACATGGTTGTTGCTTAACTTATTTTCTGTGAGATGTGTGACAGAGCCACCCTATAAAAAGACGTTGTGCAAACAGACATGCGTGTTCCATACACATACGAGCTAGAAGTCAGTTTTCTGTCCTCGTGTGTCCAGAGGGTCTTTACACTCAGAAGCAATTGCACCCCTCTCTTTGACTTGATTTGAAATGGTGTTCAGTCCAATTGGAGTATTCAATAACAAAAACAGCTTATATCAAAAATCCTGCAACGAGTAGTTTATCAAAAAGAAAAATCGATGCTATCACGATGATAAAACTAATGTAGGAATACAAAATCGCAAAAAAGACCGAAAGCAACTTGAATTATTGGTTTAATCCCACTATATGTTGATGAAAACATTTGCATTTTATAATCTAAAATAATTTAAATTGATAAAATTCAAAAGCTTGATTCGATGAAGCTATCGTCTGCACTATCGTCGGAGATGGATTAACTTATATGATTTGTTAGTTGGTAGTGAGAATATTTAAAGAAACAGAACTGTATATATTCACATTAAAATATGGATACATTTCTCCTAAGAAATCCTTCAGTATGAGAAATAAATAAATATCCATATGCCAATATTAAAATGAAAATTTAATGAATTTAAGTAAAGGGAATGATCCCCTAAAACTTCTTAGTACTCTATTTAATAAACATGTTATCTCAGGAAACACTTTATATGGCATTGGTGTGCAATATTTAGGAAATATTAACATTTTGCGTGAATCGAACATTTTTATTGAATATGTCATGTGATTCGTGGAACGGTTTTTGGTTGTTTAACATGGTATGGCGTTAATAGTATCCGATAATTAAATTTTTTTAGATATGTTTTTTTCCAACCGATTATACCAAAAAATAATATTAAAATGCAATTTCAGTCACTAAATCATATACAAAGATATGCAAATTATTGAAATGTAAGTTAATAAACACGCAATCACCGATTTCAGAGTAAAAGCTCTTCTAATCGAATATTTTCCTAATTATTAGGAAGTATTTTTAAAATTGATTAAGTTCAGAAATGTTCACTATATTTAGCTTATCCGTGGAATGTTTAGGAAAATATACGATTAAAAGAGCTTTTCCACTGAGATCCGTGATCGTAGGTTTATTAACTTACTTTCCAAAATATTAAGTCCCCAATTTATTTTAATTAGTTCCCGATCTCAGAAAATATACAATTTAACAATATCTCGTGTATCGAGAAACAGAGTATCCTGCAAATATAAATTTTAACAATCTCTCAGGTATTGAACTATTTGTGAGGGAGAAAGTATCCTGTTATTTTGTAAAGAGTAAATAAAATAGCATTAATTATAGTTGTAAATAATGAGTTGGACTAATTATTTCCTTTACTTACATATTAAATATTATTTTTCTTGAAACAAAACCCCAAAAGATACGTTACAAAATGTAAAAAATAATGCATTGATCTGAATTTATTTTAATATGAATTTTTGTACTTGAAAATTTTCTATCCATAATAATTACAATTTTCTGTTTTTAATTAAAAACGGAACCAATGATATTAATAATTTTGGTGTGAAAATAAGAAGTATTAATTAATTAGATACATTTTGGTACCTGAATATGTGTTTGATAGATTTTCTAGATATTACTGGAATTTTTTATCTTTTTATTAGTCATATATGGAAATTTTAACCTGAATCAGAATTTGATTCTTAATTATTTGTGACAAAATCTTTAATAAAGTTTTTTTCTTATTTTAAAATCTGAAACTCTAAAGAAATGAATTTCTAAGATTGATAACTATATTTTGTTCTCCTAAAATGGGTTTTCAATTAATTTACTGAACTAAACGTTAATGTTTAATCACTTATGTAATGTCACTTATTATTTAATCAACCGATTCAAACTAATCTGCAACCTTTATGTATATTTCAGATGATCGCCATGACTGAAATTTTATTTTAATATATGTTGTTTTACCAGCTGAAAGTAATAAAATTTTAATAATAAGTAGCTCTTTAAATATTGAAATCTAAAATATAGTTCTGGAAACTGAATGATAATTTATCTGATATTTTATTTCACTCATTTCGCTCCCATTTGAATACACTTTTAACTCGTCTATTCAAAAGCTTAAAATAAAACATTGTTTTAAATAGCTTTTAAAGAAAGTTTATGTGAATACACTCATGCAATTGCCCCATTGTGAAATGCAGTTGCCAAATACCAAAATATGAATTACAATTGTAAAAATTCAAGACAATTTATTTGATTTCTTATTTTACTCTCATTTCACTTACAAAATTTTTTATTTAAGACGTCACGAAAATTAAATTTAAAAAATCAAACAATGTTTTAAATATTTTTAAAAGAAGTTTATATTTATCACATGATGAATAACTGATTGTCAATTTTAATCATAAACTGTATGCTATGGCAAAATATACATTGTAGAGGTATTTATATTCACAAAATATAACAAAGATTGAAGAGTGAAGTTTTAAAAAAACAACGAAAATTAGATCAAAAAATCCCAGATCCTTAAAACTTTCCTTAAAGGTACATTACAAGTAGCCTACATCTTCTTTTTTCTTGGTTAAAACTTTTTTCTTTAAACTCGTCTTTTCTTAGTGTGAGTCTCTCGTTTTCCCGAAACGAGCATACTTCATCCTTGTTATTTGTTTTTGAATGTGCTATTCCATCCCTGTAGTTCTGTAATCCCACCGGATCAAAGCTCTATCTTTCAAGATTTTGTAGTTTCTCAGCAGTACTACCACCGTTACATCTTGTAATTGCCTCGTATTTTCACAGTCCAAGAGTTTTGATCCGATATTTTTCTTGGTATTTCGACTATATCTCAGGATTTACAATCGCATTTGCTTCCTGAAGCCTGGCACTTGAAGTATTATGTCTAGAACTTTATCTATGGAACAGCTTTGAATAGACAGTTATACGCATTATAATAACATAACTATGCTCTTTTATTTATACATTAATTTATAATAGAGTTTCTGTGTTTATATTTAGATTTTCCAACTTAGACCTTCAATATTTTTGAAAGCTTTGTGGGCCAATGCTGTCCGATAATGCACGGTATGATATACACCTTCATACCCAAGAACTGAAATTTTCTATTCATACAATATTCTTCAATGAAGCTTGATTTGCAGTTTTTCACGACAATTGCATAAGGTTGGCAAGTATATATTTTGCAAACAGAAAACTTATTGGCACACATGAATAATTTTGATTCAATTATAATAAAATTTAAATTATTTGATGATAGTTTTTTGATATTTTAAATTTTCTTCTAACGCGCATTTATAACATGTAACGTAATTTCTAATCGAGTTTCTGCGTTTTTTATTTTAGATTTCTCTAGCAATGAACTTCATCATTTTTGAAAGATTTGAGAACAAATACTGTCCGATATTGCATGACTTGATATTCACCTTCATATCCAAGAACTGTAATTTTCTATTCAAACAATCTTCTTCAATGAAATTTGAGTTGCAGTTTTGCACTTCAGTTAATATGCTCTTTCAAATTGTCTGATTCATTTTTACCTAATGTATAATGCATTTGGTTGGTAAATATACATTTTGCAAGCCGAAAATTTGTTGGCACACCTGAATAATTTTGATTCGATTATAATAAAATTTAACTTATTTGATATCAGTTCTCTGATACATTAAACTTACTTTTAACCCACATGTATCGTAATTTTATTCAAAGTTGTTTGTATAGTACTAGTTTTAAAACATGGAAAAAATGAGAAAAAAAAATGGAATGTGCGTTGTATTTCCAATTTTTACTTTCAAGGCAGAAGAAAAGTTATTGATACTAAATAAGTTGAATTCATAGTATTTATAATTGCTTACGTGTCGCAATTGATTTCAAAACTTTTTTCTACCGTTCTTTTACTAAAAATATCAAAGTATTGGAAGACCAACTGGACACGAAGATATCAACAATTTGACACAATGAATGCATATAATTATACTACAACACATGAAATTAAGGGAATTTTACGGTTTTATTTCAAAATTTTTTTAAAAAGTTCGTATTTTCAACAACTTGGATAATTAATTCAACATCGATTTTTTTTTAAATTCAAAAATTGTAACACACCAGTAATGAACTGCTGCAAAATAAATTCAAAATAATCCAATTTCTGTATGTTTGGGGCGAAGAAAGATGTGATATTTGATAAAACATCCATTGCAAAATTCTTGAAGAAATCAGTTTGAGTGGAACTAGATAGGGAGCTGGAAATCATCCAAAGCAAAATTGTGCTATTATTTCGGAAATCATAAATGTATCGTGTATTTGCTTGCTTCTAACTGATAAAAATTAGATGTAACCATCAAATCACAATAAATTTGCCTGTCCAAAAGGAAAAAAAAAGGTAATAAATTTTGGACGGGCAAATTTATTAAGATTTATTTTCCTCCTTGACAACTAAAGACTAAGAATATCATATATAAATTCTAAAAAAGTACTAGAAGTGTGAATTTCGGAAGAATATCATCAAAAAGTCCAAACTTTGAATTATCAAAGTTCTATTTATATTTTATGATTTTTAAAAACCCTGTTAATGTTTTTAGTAGTAAAAATAACACGAATACGATGAAATCCCTATTCATTCATTTTTTATTATTCCGGGCCAGAAGCTCTATGAATGTTTAATAATAAAATTTCGAAAATGACAAAAACTCGACAAAAAATGAAGTTAAATTAGTCAATATTTTTAACATTATCTTATTGATTTATTTTGTGTCTTATGTAACTTGGAAGGAAATTTCAACAGCCATATTATAGTCTAATTTATCGTAGTATTTTTAATGTAAATATATCGAGCTGTTTATATTTTTTTATTCTTCGAGTTAGAAACAAATGAAGATAAAGAAATATTTAATCAAAACTAAGCTTTTTGCGAATTTGCCTTCAAAAACTGTCTTTACAATGCTGTTCTCTGTTTCAATGAAATCAGCCAACTTATATTCTGCGACATTTAGAGAATTCATAAGATCAGGTCGAACTCCACTTTCAAAAAGAAGCAAAGGAATGCTCCATCTCTACTAAAAATACTAATAAAACTGTTGGAAAATTTCTTCCCTGATGCAGCAGATTTTGACTGCAAGATTTGCACTTTACTTTAAAGGAAACGTAAATCAAAGCTGTAAATAATATCTCTACATTCTTTGAAATATTGTATCTCGGGAAACGTATCCTAGTTTTAAATTATTCAAGAATAAAAGCAATCTTAGTCTCATACCATACAATTTGTCTTTGAAGAGAAATTTTTATTGAAAAAATAATTTCGCAGTATCCATGAGAAAAATTGGATGAAATTAGTTTTACAGCATAAAAGTTGTTTACACAGATATATTTAACTTCTCAGTTGGTTGACTGTAAGAAGAATTTATGAGATATATCCCTAGTTTGGAATTTTGTACAGTCGAATTGGTGTATATCAATTATTACTTTTTGAATGCCTTACACTAAATGCATTACTTGTATGATTTGCAAGAATAAACTAAAATTTTTGCATGTGCCTTAAACTCAGCAGGCGATTTCTTGTGGATAAAAAGTAAGAATTTTTTTCTGTAAGAGTTTTTTTTTTCTGTTTCTACAAAAAAATTGCACTAAAAATTAGTTATGAATAAAAGACACTTTCCTAGAAGTTAAAAACAAAATAAAGTAACTTATGCCAATATAATAATAATAATCAAATTATTTAAATGTTTTCTAAGTTACAGAGTATTAGGATTCTTCTATATATGCTTTATAATTTGCTTTCATAGTTCTTGCAATCAGATTTCAGTTATATTCTTCAGAATTGAATTAATATGATGCGCAATAAACTTTCTGAACCTAACTGGAAACTAATGTATGTTGTTGTTGCTATAAAATCCGATTCAATTTATGATTTTGAAAGAAATTTGAAATTATATTTATATCTTTCATAATATTCTAAATAACCTATAAGCAGTAGAATTGAAAAAAGTTCTATAAAATAATTACGTCAATGAAAATTTTTGGATTATCTTACCTCACAAAGAGTAATATAGAATGAATAAAATAAGGATATTTCCAGATTCAAAGTTTGCCTTCATCTGTTTAAAAATGTTTTTCAAAGAGTTCTTTTTTTCCTTCATAATATAAAATGTTCATTAATATTTAGAATAATATTTTTTTTTCTTTGAATCAAAGGTTATGCATTTATTGTTAATATGACTAGTTCAATTCTGGCCAGTCTTTACAATTGCCATGCCAGTTATTGTCACTGATAGCCACGACTTATTCAACCTGTTAGTAGCATTTGGTATACAACTGATTATGTGAAAAACACGGATATTTTAGGTTCAGTTCGCACACTTGAAGTGATTGACCATGCGCATTGTTAACGTTCATCCAGAATTCAAGTCGAATGGGAAACCGCAGTTGTTTGGAATCAAAAGGAATGCTGGGGGTAGAATAATGGGAATGCATGAAATGATTACATCTTCCCCAATCGACGTTCTTTTAAGGATAGCTATCACACTACCTCTTGCATCATACTAGTTTTTGATTCTGATATTCGGGAGCAGGTAGCACGTAAATGTTGTCTTTCGGTTCTTGCCGATGTTGATCGTTTGTTTATGAAGCTCGATTTGGCTAATTTCCAGGTTTTGTGCTGTTAGATTTATTACGTGACGAATGTTTGGGGACATACTTTTGTGGAAGTAATCAACACGATATGCATTTGTATAATCGAAATATTGCTTATAGATTCGCTTAATAATTAGCAAAATACTTTTTGCAGCGGAAAATTTCCATTCCATTAACTTACCTTGAGTGGCAACTATAATAATTTCATTTTATGTGTGTGAGATCAACTCTAAATATTATGTGCGATTTGCTGGAAACAAAATATTAATGACATGATATAAATGACAATACCTTGTGTCAAAGATTATTCATTAATGTGAAGAAACACATTAGCGCTTTCATGAAGTATTTTGGATTTCATTTCCCTCACATTGACTGAAATCAATCATGATAATTTTATTTTGCTTGATAAATGTGTGATTAACTCCGGTGGGATGTACTGTTTTACTTTTGTTAACTATCAATTTTAAAACGTAACCTTCCTGGACACGAAAGCAATAAATTTTACCAAGTTTCATAAATTTTCAAGAACAGCAGCGAATAGGATACGAACAAACAAACATATATTTTTATACAACATTCATGATAACACTTCTCTGCCTAATGTCTTCGTGCAGGTGCAAGTAATGAGTTGACCATGTAGAATAGAAATCGGTTGAATAGTAGGGAAGCTCATAAAGTGCGAACAAACCACAATTCATTTTTTATATAATCGATTTATTTATTTATTTAGTATTGTAATATTTGGTGTTCTTTCAGAATTGTATGGGAAGAAACTATTTTTTGCATCTTTCGTGATTCATTTAACAAAAACAAACACACAAAAAATATATTTATGAAAAATTTGTTGATATAGTTAAATTAATATTTTTTAAAGTTAATATAATGCAAAAAAATATTTCCAGAAGATACTGCAAAAAATGCTAAAATTTTATTAATTTTTAGTTAGAATTTCAATTCTATAGGAGTGCTTCTCCTAAAGTTTTCTCTAATACGGCCGTTACTACAGAAAATGACTTACACAGCATTCAATTACAATAGCTAGGAAATATTAACCTGTACTTAGAATTGAGCATCTTTACTCAATCTGTCTCGTCTTCTTGGCAAGTACATTTGACAATGAACCTTGATTAAGAGGCGCAGTAAATAAATCCTTCTTTTATATGTTACATAATTTTACTATACCTATAATCGTCCCTTAAGTGAAAGTAATAAGTATTGAAAGTTATATCGCAAATCAGATGAACGGTGAGGCCGAGCATAAGAGACATACAGGCAAACATTCATTTTTATCTCCGAATGAGTTTAATGTCATAAATATGAGAAATGGATATTTTTACCACTGCAATGCCAAATTTAGGAAGAAAAAGGATTAGAATAAAACATGCCAAACCAGAAACTTGATAGAGAAATTATGTATTTAAAATATTAAGCATGGTTGTACTTTTACTTTTTTATATAATTAGCTTTAAAAATATCCTAAACACATTTAAATTTTATTACAATGATAAAAATAAAAAGTGAGTTTTTAAACCGTTACAAAGTTTTATATCTACATTTTTGGCAAACAATTTCACAAGCGAACAACGGAATTTAGTAGGTCAGTCTCGTGACATAGTGGCCAAGGGCCCATGAATATAGTAGAGATCAGATATCAACCAGTTGAGACAAAATATTAGTCCTTTTAACCCTGAACTTGGGAGATGTGATTTGTGAGACCACTAGCCATGGACAATTTATCTAAAGTCTTCATTTATGAGTACAGTGTCACTTTGTACCTTTTCATTTGAACACCCTTTGAGGTAATGTTGCTCTGGATTTAATGCTGATTAATTATCATACAGTTTGGAAATTGCGTAGTAGGATAATTGAGGATTTTGCCCAAGCTATCAATAACAAACCACAAAAGGACAATAATATTTAAAAAACAATGATTTTAAAAAAGATAATCCGAATTCTTAATCCAAAAATTTTGCGAGACATACTTGAATGTTACGGTAATAGAAAATCGCCATACTGATGTCTATCTTAGTATTTGAATTAATCTCCTTTCCAATCTTACCAGGATCTTCTTTAGTACTTACTTCTTGATTAATTTTTAGCTCTAAACTGGCGACGTGCGGTCTGTGAGACATCTTGTGATGGAGTTTCGGTCACCCCTATTCTATTTTTAATTCAACTGAATGAATTGGCGCTGAAGCTTCGTGCTTTGCGACATTCAATATATTTCCACTTTTTCAACTGGCCTCAGTGGGTACTTTTTAAAAATAACTCAGTTATTTCTTTGAATGCTGTCTCTAAGAAAGCCACTCTCTATTAATGTCCAGTCATAAACAAAGTTTAGAGGAGAGCGCTAAACCTAGGGTCACGTAATGTCATCCAGTTTACTGATGCAATTGTAAAGCAATGCTTCATACAATTTTAAATGAAGCAGGAAGTTATTTTAGTGATAAGATTAAATGTACAGAAGAGTTTTCGATGAAAGTCCGCCTTCATCTGATTCTGATGTATATGGTCAAACATAATTAATTATTTGTATTTTGAAAAATTCATTAATATAAAAACAGAAATATGTGCAGAAGTTAAATTTTGACTTTTATACTAGTTCTTAACATACATGTTTAAAATGCTCTGTATGAAAGTTTCTCAAACTGATAAAAATGGCCAATTTTACCCATTACTTTTTTTATATTTTTCATATAATTGTTCAGTTTCCCATGATATTGTTTTCTATATCTTTATATTCAAGAAAAATAAATGTGATTTAAAAAGTGGAAAGTAATATGTTTTTTCAAGAATATTATTTATTGTAAAATGTAATTTGAGAAGAAAATGTATGTTCCAAAGCATTTACGTTTTTCGATGATATATTTTGAAAGATTTCTAAAATATATCTATATATCAAGAAAAATATATGAATTATATATTTATTGGCATTTTTTATATCAATGCATGCATTAGAATATTTGAGTGTAAATGAAATGTTGTCTCGAAGAGAGCACACTTCAGTTAAGGGTTAAGATATTTTTGAAGCTAAATTTATTGACGAGAATATTATTTACATTTTTAAGTAGATAATTCGGATTGGTAAGAGGTGAAAAAGATCTTGTTATGCCTCAGACGCTGCAAACTCATTCTTTCAATCAGTTTTGATTTCCCATGGAAAAAGGGATTTGGAAACATTTTCTAACAACTCAGATGCTTCGACGGTAATAGTTAGTTTGTTTATATTTTAATTCCTTAATGTTATTAGTATTCATTATCCCAATGGTGATGAACTTTTTAATTGCAGTAAAGATTCGTTTATAACTTCGGTTAGTCTGGGATATTTAAGGTTCGAGAAGCGGTTTACACATTCCAGTGAACATTTTTATTTTTATAGATTAAAACATACATCTGAAGTGTATGTATTATGGAAACATGAAGAAGTCAGTAAAATTACTGATTTCATTTTCTTCATCTATTACAGGCTCATTGTAATGAACTTTGTGTCTAGAAATTTAAATGCATATAAAAATCAGAAGATGATTTTAAAAAATTATATTCCTTTGATGCAGCAATGTTTTAAGGATATTTATTTTTATTTCATGTAAATGTCTACATATTTTTAATAATTTTAAAAACAGAAAAATAAAGTCTCCACCGGAAATGTGGATTTCACCAATTTGTAATTTTATTTGAAAGGTCATGTCCCTTATATTTAACATTGATGATCTCAAACATATTTTTTTCTCTCTCTATCTCTATGGAGAAAAAATTAATAAAATTCCCCTATTTTCAATTATTAAATGGATTTCATTAATTATTATTTCATGAGATAGTTCATGATTTCTGAATGTGTCATCAACGGCCGCCTGCCCTCTGTCCCATTGAAATGTTGAGAAAGATCACAAAACAGATTTCAGCAGAGCCATTAGTCTCATCTGCATAAATTTGGTCATTCAGCTTCCTGAATTCGCAAGCATATCCATACATTCAGAATACTCTAGGTTATCACATTCAAGGCGGGAGTCGTAGAACTACGATTTGATCCGCGTTACCTAGCATACTTTCATCAAGATCCCCCTCCTTTAATGTATTATTATTTAGGTATATTGAAAAAGTGCTTTTGATATGGTAAGACATAACATATCTTCAATAATCGTCTGTCATTACTAAATTAACTTTTTCTAATAACTGGTCGACTAGATATGTACTTGACGTAAGTAATTTGCTGTTGTTATTGTAGTTGTATATCATTGATAACAACAATTGCTCTTTTTTATATATTTGCTCCGACGCCAGGTCTATTTTTTATTATATTGTATTTTAAAATTAGATGGAAGCGTGGCATTTGATTTGGTTTGAGTGTAAAATTACTTAATTGCATAAAATCAGGAAATGTGTGATTTATTAATACATGCGTCTTATAAATTTGAAATATTCAATTTGGCAAAAAAATGTCTAGTAGTAACCTGAGATGAAAAATAACAGAGCCAAAAACACTGTTTGAATTAGCCGTAAATTAGCAATCTATTTAATATAATCCAATCAGATATTTACAGAAGAAATTGGGTAAAATTAATTTTCACGTTTTGTAATTTCCTCAAACAGTTGGAAAACAAGAGATAAAAGTAAATATTGTGAACAATTTATAGCAAAATGTGTCGCACGAGTCAAAGCGTTTTTATTCCCAAGGATATTTACATTACAACTAATAGGGGAAATTCGAAAAAAAAAATTAGGAAAACAAACACTTAAAAATGGCGAAAAGAAAATAAATGCTTAAGTTAATGGATAATCAAAGAAAAAGAATTCAGAAGGAAAAAACTAGATTATATAACATCTTTTAGAAAATAATGGGAAATATTGTTTGAAGAATTTACTAGTTAAATGGAATGGAAGTTTATTTGTAAAAGAAATTGTATTTGGAATTTATAAATGGAAATCAAATGGACTTTTGATTATCTTCAACTATCATTACGTTACAAACTTCGTTTGTTACATCTTTTATTTTTAACTTTGTTAGATTTTTTGAGTAATATCTGTTTCCCTTTTTTTCTTAGAATAAAAAATCATGTTAAATTGTCAAACTGATTTCAGAAATTATCTCGAATTTTTACCAGGACATTTTTTTACTATTAAAATAATTATTTAATTATTACAGGAAAAACCTTTCCTTTAACCCATCTAGTAGCTAAAAATTAGATTTTATATTTATATAAAATATGATTGTGGATGTCTTGAGGCTATTGTGACTTCAACCACTAGATTATATTATTAAATATTTTATCTTCATACAGCGACAATAGGCAAATTCATTTTTGTAGTTCAGTTTCAGGTAACATTTATTATTTATAATTATTTCTACCGAAAAATCACATTTGGAAATTTTTCTTCAGGGTAATTCGCTCTTACTTAATTATACTGAAATTTCATATAGCAGTTTGCAGGTAATTTCGATTTCTAGTATATTTATTACTCATTTATTCTGTAAAATAAAATTTTCAATTATGAATTCAAACAATAAAATTTTAATTTTGTCATTCATAAATGTTTTGATTTTCTTTTAAGTATTATGAAATTAAATTCAGTTCTCGTAAAATTTTCATGTTGATAATCAGCATTTATATTTCCTCGCAGTTTCAAAATCCTTTTTTCATGCATGAAACAATTCTAAATATTTTGTAAATGCAAAACAGTGAATTCCGCCTTGAAATAGATCAAAATTATTATTTTAACTTATCATGTTAAATTGATGAAAATCATTTTGAAGATAGATATTATTCTGGAGAATTTAACTATTTCACGTTAAAATATTTCAGGAGAAAAATATTTTTGTTTTTCTTTGATTTATATTATTATTATATTGAACATATACAGATATAGATACTTAATACAATAAGAACGCCGGAAATAGTAGTGGGGCATTTTTTATGATTAATATTATTCAGTTATCTTAGAATGCTTCGTTTCATCACTCATTTTTTTATCTTTAGAAATCAACTATTCATCTACCGTACTAATAACATTAATTTAATAATGACAATCAACATTAAAAGAACATTTTATCAAGAGAAATGAAAATACCAATTTAGGTTTTATTAGTCATGTTGTCATAAAACATTGGGATTGATTTGACTTGTGAAAAAGTTACGAAATCGATCCATTTGCTAAGGATATCTAATTTGTGCGGATGTTTCCTCTTACAATATTCTCCAAACTGGAGGTAGGATAGGAACAATTGATTATTAATGTTTGATTTATACAACAGAAGATTCCAAATAATATAAACATCGACAAATTTGGGCTAGTGTTTGTGTGATCTTTGAATCTTTCTAATTACCTTATTAATAATTATAATATATTTGATTGGTGCAATTAAAATTACATTTTGACTTTCATTGGGATAATATTCCTCACTGTCAACATTCAGGAAAACCATATACCAAAAATGATTTTAATTTTCCTTTTATATGTATATAAATATTATTTTAATTGCTTGAATTTTCGGTTTTATCCATCAATTAATTCTTTAACTCGGAAATTCCAATTGAAAAGTGTTTTGACAAATAGAATTATTTCCATTTAGTTGCCTCATTCATTTTTACAACGTTTCTTCAGTAAAATCAGTTATTTTTAACACTTCGGTCTAAAGCAAAAACATATAGGTCGCCATAGACCAGAATTCTGGAAAATTTATTGTTTACTTTCATAGCATCATTTACTTACATAATTTTCTTCCATTAATACAAGCCAAGGTCTAGATAAACTGGCTGTTAGGGTGCTGTACTCGCATCCTTTAGGCTGTGTGGTGACTGGCACGCATATAAATCTGTCATGGTCGCAAAGTCCTCCATGTCGAGGGTAATACCTCTGGGGGTGATCGTTCTCTGATTCTTCTAACAGGAATAGCTAAGTCGTACTCTTGGCCTTAGATGGCTCTACTGAAAATAATCAAGAGACGCCCAATTCGGATGAAATCGCAATGGTTCTTTAGTTAGCGGGCTTATCAATCACAAGTATCTCTAGAAACTCCAAGAAGTCTAAGGCAAACCAACTTTTACGTATATTGATTGGAAGATTTAACATTCCTTTTCCTATAAACCATTTTTCCACTTTGCCATGATAATAATAACCTAATACCTTATATACGGTAAATAATAATTTTAAAAAAACGGTTAGAAGAAAATAAATTTCAATTTTTTCCAAATATTGTTGTTATTATCTCCATTTTCTTAATAAAATACGGAAATGATTTCAATATAGGACTTTTGATCTATAGAGCTAATTCAGTAGACGAACCAACTGGTTGCTGAAATCAGCTTGTTAATAATAAATTCATAAATAAGATATATTTCAAAGCTATAAAAATAAATACATATTATTTATATATTCAGTAAATATACATTTCTAATCAGTTATTAGTTATATAACGCAGAAGAATCAAATTTCTTAGTTAGGCCATTCCATCAGCAGAAAAATTAATATCTGTATATTCAGTATTTTCCCAAGTACTAAGAAGACGTTTATTAAATAGTATTGTGTTAAATATTCGTTGAATTTTATTTCTAATGTTATTTATTCTTTTAAAAATTATCTAAAAGAATAGTAACTAAACGCTTGACAACACGCTAAAAATTCTTTAAATAACTTTTCAGCAACTTTAGACATTTACTGTCATGCCTTAACTAAACAATGTTAAAAATGTTTTATTATAAAAAAGGAAGCTCGAGTGACAGTAGAAGAAGTTTCCCAGTACGAATGTGTTCTAACATCAAATATAAATTTTATATTTTTATAAAAAGAAGAGCTTATATTTTTAAATGTCTTTAATTTCGGAGACAGATAAAGCATACTAGACAAAAGAATAAACTGGTTTTGGGGAAAATATTGCTTTACATGAGCCTTTTACATGAAACCACTAAAATTAACTTAGAGCAAGTGCGACAATTAACTGTATGTCTTCAGAAAACGTGTTTAAATTATTTAGTAGCATTCTAAGTTTCGACTTAACTTCTGACGAGATAAAAAAATTAGTTTGTAAACTTCCTTGTTTCGTAATTAGTATTCGGAAGTTGATATAAGAGTAAAGTATATGTGACAAACAAAGGCTTCTTCCACTCTTAAAGAGTAGTATATTCTTTAAACCGGTTTCATAATTTAGTTCATGGAAAATAATATATGTTTTGCCATTATAGTTTTTATATTCGAATGGTTAAGGTTAAAAATTTATATTTCTAAAGAACTAAATATTAAAAAGCAAGTGTGTTTATTTCATTGAACACGAACATGTTTTCAAAATTGAAAATAAAAAATAACAGAAACTGAATTTATAAGAAGGGGTGAAAGTTAATAAAGATATATATAAAAGAGTTATTTTCTGTTTAGTTATAACAAACAGTCTTAATCTTCTGTTAATTTTTAAATACTCTTTACTGATAAATTTGTAATTTTTCTTACTATTATCATAACTATAAAACCTTAGCCGCTAGATGTATCCTCGTGTGGTGTACAGAGGAAGGTGCTAACTCAGGTGTTGCCCTCGTCATCTGGTCGCTGCTCAAAATTACGAAGTCCTTAGCAAAATAGCCAAATTGTTACTTTAAAACGAGACTTTAATGTAACTAAACTATACTAAAGCCGCTAGATAAGTCATTATGTTAAAATTGTAAAAAAGTATACATATTTTTATAGCCTGGAATGTGTTAATAACCATTATCCTTTTTTATATCACATTGTAGTATACGTCTAAATTCTTAAAACAGTAAAAATATACTAAGAAATATAATACGGAGAAGAGTTGATCCATAAATATCAAATCTTCTCAGTAAAAAAGATTTTTCTGCTTTAGTTTAATGAGCATAATTTATTAGACTGAGGTAAAAGGTTAATAAAGGCACATAAAAGAACTATTTTACATTTTTAATGAAATTTATTTTATTTTAACAAGTAGTCTTAATGTTTTCGTTAATTTGTAACACTTTTTGCTGAGTAATTTATTTTTACAGTTATCATAACTTTCCTGTAATTACTCGTCTATAGTCCAAAATAGTGGAAAACATCTATGGAAATTTTTTCTAAGATAATTGTTCAACTTATTTAACTTTTATTCTTTTTGGAATTGTTATCACAGCAAATGAAGCCGCCTACAATTTAATAATAAACATAATCCATTTTTATCTCACTCTATAGTATGCATCTATATTATTTAAAAAAACTATCAAACCGTCTCATTAAAGGAATGTATTAATTATTTAGTAATTAAAGGAATTTTTTAATTATTCGTTGAGTATAATTTATTAGAAGGAAATAAAAGCTTAATATAGACATGTAATATAACTATTCTCTATGTTTAACCCTTAATCCTTATGTTATGTATTTATTTCTGAACTGAGGACGTGTAAACTGTGGGGCCATCGGCTATGGATTTTCGTTCACCCCTATTCGATCTTTGGCTTAATTGAATGGGTTGACCATGTAAATTCCTGTTTTGTGACCTTCAATGCGAGTGCACTTTTTCTACGGTTTCAGCGGATGCTTTTTAAAATAATTCAATCATTTCTTTAGCCTCGGTATCTAAGACCACAACTCCATATTATTGTCACAGTGATAAACAAGGCGTAGAAGTTTGCGCTAAAACTTGGGCCCAGATTATCCAATTTACTGATCCTATTGTAAAGCAATATGTTTTTTCAAGAATACTATTTATTGTAACATGTAATTTGAGAAGACAATGTGCGTTCCAAATCATTTACTTTCTTCAGTGATAATATACTTTTAAAATTTTATAAAACATATTTATGTATCAAGAAAAATATTTGAAAAAAATATTGGAAGTTTTTATACTAATACATTCATTAGAAAAATTAATTCGAGTGTAAATAAAACGCAGTCTTGTTGACCACACCTCCCTAATTAAATCTTATAATTCCTGCTCTCCAGTTAAGGGTAACTAAAGACATTTTGTTTTAACAAATAGTCTCTCTCTTAATTTCTCTCTTATTTTCCTTTTTAGCATTTTTTACTGAGGAATTTCTTTTTCATTCTTACTTTTACCATAACTCAAATAGCTTTAAAATAATTAAATTAATGGCTAAGATTGCGAAAACCTTTTCGGAAATTATATCAGTCTCGCACTTTCAGCATTTTTTTTTTTCTTCTTTGGAATATAATATCATCCCAGAGCAAGCCTTGAATAAATTTTTGTCCCCTTCTTTAGCTAAGCCCTTCTGAAAGAATTATTAATTCCGTCAAAATTCTTGAACTTTTATTTCCCACCGGGGACTACCTTTATCATCATTGCATTGTTTAAATTAGTATTATGTATACTTTAGGTCAACATCAACATTTTTTCCTTTAAATAAACCTTTCCACCTACATCCATTCAACCGATAGGGAATCCTACAGATTTGAGGTTTGGAGATATTCTGTGGCGAAAACAATTCTCCTGCTTCCAGTATGTTCTTAAGCAAAATCCTTTTTTTCACATCGCTTCGTAGCATTCATCTAAATTTTAACCGCTTGCCTGTTTATAACAAGTTATCTCAGGTTTGTTTATAGTTAAGCTAAGTATTATTCCGAGAAAAACTCTGACAAAGCAAAATTTGTCAGTATGATTTGTTTTATCACGTTTTTACTCGGCCTCAGGAAAATTAAAGGAAATATTCCTCTTAGATTGGCAGTTTGTCCAGTTTTGTTGGTTTCGGCTGGTCACTTGTTTTTCCTATTACATACTATTCGTCTGCTTGTTGATTAGTGGTGTTAAAAAAGGCTAGTTGCGTTAAAAAAAATGGCGATGATGCAAGATAGTGAACGCGATGAATATTCTGATAGTGATTCCTACTACTGAGAAAAATAATCCAGCGAGACAGTGTACTCTATGTTCCCATAAAAGAGATTCTAGAAGTAAATCAGTCAGAAAAGAGACAAGTTACCAGTATGAAGAATGCCAATTATCACTTTGTGTTATCCCTTGTTTCAAAAACTATCATACAAAGATACAAAGTCAAATATATTTATCATACAAGGGTGCAAATATTTAACTTTTTTCATTCGCATAAAATAACTCAGGATAGTAAATTAATTTTAAAATGAAATGTTTTTACATTCATAAAACATTTAAAATTCAATTTAAAACCCAAATATTGTCTTGTTTCATTTCCTTGAGTTTAGTAATAATTTTTTAATGCGATGATTTTTTGCATTTTTTTCAAAAAAAAAAATGCAAGTGAAGCTGTTAAAAAATGTTAAATCAACTCAATAAATGAATTTTTGTGAGCGATAATTACATTAGTATTCTCAAAGACGTTTAGGATTTATACCTCTACATGACGAATGTAAATTTTCTTGTGTTCACCTGGAAACTCTTAATAACAAGTTCAATACATTTCTTATCTCAGATGCACTATGTTATATATGATAAAACATGAAAATCCAACCTCTTTGTTATTGCCACTCTAATCAGAATCCATAGCGGGAAACTCTTTTCCGAATCTACATGCACCGAATTTCCCTTGAGTTCTGAACCACATTTTGTTTGCAGAAAGATTAAAATGCAGAGAAAGGATTAATAAAAGTGCTTATCTTTGTCAGTGCTTGTTTATCGGAGATTCGCATATCTTCCTACATCCCCTTCCAGCTATTATCTATTCTGCATTTTGATTTGAAGTCAAAAGAGAGGAAAGTTTAGCGAAAATGCAGCTAGAGGGCAAAGCAATGTTTGTAACTTGAGGTAGAATTTTACGAGAATAGAAATGAATGAATACATAGTTTTCACTGAATGAATTACTTTACAACTTTCCTTTGATGATTCTTTAAATGAATCTTTTCAAGCATGGTATTTACTTTTATGTAACACAGCTTCCTATTATTAGAAATATGTTTTAACTTTCGTTTGAATCTATTGAATTATTTATTAAAGAATTGCAGATTCAGATAAATATAACTGAATCGCTGAAGTTACTTAATTTTAGCAAATAAATAATTTAAATTGTATTAAATAATGCGTTCCCACCGGTAAATAAATACCGTGTACCATTTTATCAAATAATAAGTAAACATTGGATAAATATCTTAACGAATTTTTAATTAAAATTATGATTCAAAGCAATAAATATGTGTCAAATGTAATTTTAAATAATTAATATTTATTTATACAAATTTACTTTGTTTTAAGTAAATTTCTTGAATGAATTTTCATAATATTGTTACTATGTGGGATGCGATTAAGGGATTTCGATTACCCTTCGAAGTCTGTCGGTATCGTTTTGATACCGCGATATAAATTACATAAAATAAATGAAATGAAACTAAATATTTGTATGACTAAATTGCATATTTGCTAAATTTTGTACTAAATCCTACTGCTCAGTACGATTTAGTTTTATGATTTTTAATATTATTTCATGTTATTATCATATATTATACCCTTTTTTCACAAAAAAATGTACGTAAAGAAACAAATAAATTACTTTTGTAAAATACAATAATAAATAATATTAGTATAAAAATAAAAGTAGAAATTTTTGTGAGAATGCAAGTTTTTAAATAATTATTTATCGTTTGTATGCATAATATTTTGTACATACATCATTTTCTATGGACATAGTGATGAACAATTTATACTCTACATGTTTATCACATCATTTTCTTGCAAGGGACATACGTTTTGTTGAATTTCCAGTGCATTCTTTAATTTTCCACTTTTTTGCATTTTAGAGAATTTATAATTACTTTAAATTTAGTATTTATTACTGAAATATTATCAATTTTATCTGCACCTTTTTCAGATTCTTCGCAGTAACTTTCACTCAAACTTATGACTTCGTCTGAATCTAAATTAGAGCTAGCACCTCATACATTCTCAGAAATCTCTGGCAACAAATTAACAATTTCATCTGGACTTAGACCGATTTTACGAGTCATCGTTTCATGGGGTCTGCTTCGCACAAGGTTCGAAAATTTGATGTTTTTTTTAACAGCAAATGCTTTGTAACAAAACACTTAGACACAACAATTTTTGTAAAATTGATTCATTTCCGATTTGAACCCAATAACACTGCATTCAAGGTCAAATAAATGTGTGATATTACTTTATCTACGCTTTCTTGAACGACATCTACTTATATTAATAAATTGGAGATGAAACGACACCAGCAGACGTTCTAGATATATTCAATTGTAAAATATCTCCTGATTTGCCTAGAATCACAAAGCATTTTCTGTTCAATCACCATAATTTCAGATAATCACGAACATTTTTCGAATTCCTTGCAAAAAATTGCGGAACGGAGTGCAAGCAAAACAGGCTTTGGTGACCAATTGAAAGTTCTAGTGTTAAAAGGTATTTCGTTTTGAATAATTCAGCAATAAACATCCATCAAACAGTCAATATAAATTTCAAAAGGAACAAAGTTGATATATACAAGGGATTTAGGTAATTATTAGGTTGTTCGGAAAGTAATTTCGTTTTTTCCTGACAAAGGATTTAATTGCATTTTTCGCACCCAATTTCATACTTAAACCGCAAAATCATTTTATGTTTTAAGAGCTGATATAGCAAGGCTTGAGTGTGAAAAAGTGCAGCTGATTCTTCGCAGTAGTTTTTGGATGGTGCCCTTTTAAATATGGAGAGCAATAAACAGCATTTTCGTCATTTTTTTCTTTTTTGCTATAAAAGGTAAAAATGCTGTTCAAGCCAGAAATAAATTAGCCAATATGTGTGGAGAAGATGTGTTAACAGTACATCAGTACCAGAACTGATTTGCAAAATTTTTCCTTCAAATGAGGAGGCCAAAAACCACCTCGATCAGTTTTTTTTTACAGCAAAGACCAAAACTTTTATGAGCATGTAATCATGTTACTACCAAAAATATGGCAAAAGGTATTAGACCAGAATGGCAATTTTATAATTTAATAAATAAAATATTCATTAAACGAAAATTTCTTTTCATTTTGACAAAAAAATACGAAATGACTTTCCGAACAACCCAATATATGACACACTCTAAGCTAGAAAAAAAAGTATTTTGATTTATGAATTCTATTGTAAAAATGAATGACATGATATATAACTTGCTGATTTTGTGGCTAACGAACATAAAAGTAAAAGCATTAAGATTATCTTTTAGTCGCAGGGAGTCGCTTGTAGGGTTTGTGAGAAATAATCCTGATATGGTATCAAACTATTTCATTTCAAATAAGTATTTTTTTTATTCAAACATGCGGCACAAAGAAAAAAATTATATTTCACTTGGGTATTATCTGTAAAAGGTGCATTTTAGAGTTTTTTAAAATGGTATTGGCATACTATATTTTCCATTAGCATATTGTAATGCAATAGAATTGGATTGAGTGGAAGTGTATTGTAATCTCGATTAGTTTTGCATTTGTAAGAAAACATACATTATTTAAAAATTTCTTTTTTACTGAATACTTATCGTTTCATTTATATTTAAAGACTTCATGATGTTTGGGAGATGCCATATAATACTATCCTGTCTGTCGTTAATCAGCTATTATGTGACATTATTAATATTTACTTTGAAATTCCATTTCTTATCATTTGGAAAACAATATATTTTGCAATATTCTCTTTTTTCAAATGCTTGAAATAAATTTATAAATAAACCTTGTAAGGAAATCATGATACTTCAAAGTTTTAAAATAACAAAGAAATGAATATTCATAACAATTATTAAATTATATCAGTTTTTAAAAATTGCTCACATCATGTAAAAAATTGTATAAATTTTAGTAATTAACATGACTAAAACTTGATTTATTGATATTTATTGAATTTTCTGAATTTTAAAGTTTAATTACATTTAAAAATTGCTCACTGAAAGTGCAATTAATACTTCAGCGACAGTGTTGAAGATAGTTCCATTAAATAAAGAAATAAATGTAGATATAGTAGTTAAGAATATTTTAATTAATTTTAATAAATAGAAATTGTTACAAAATTAGTACAACCGAAAAGTTTATTTTTAGCTATGATAACAATGTGACTTTTGTGCAACATTAATTTCAGAATTTGTCATGAATTATAACGACAATTTAAAAAAAATATATAAAAAATCTAATAAAACTTTTATGAAATACTTGTTTAATAAGTGATAAACGTAGTAGTTGTAAATTTATCAGAAGCCCCTGTAGAGTAATTACAACAGCAATACGATTTTGCAACTTTCAGATAATATTCTATCTATTAGGATTATTATATTTAAATATTTTAGATGAGTGATTGATAGTACGTATTACAAATAGTTTTTTTTTTTCAATAAGTATTTACTGTCATTCCTGAGAATAAATTTTATTATAATTTTTTTCTAACTCCTTTTTTTAGGTAATCTCAAATATTGAAGTCATTTGTCAAAATTTCAAAAGAACGCCTCCTCCCCCCATTAAAATTATCATGATGAGGAACTTAAGGAATGTGTTATTTCTTATAATTACTATTTTAAGACTAAATTAAAGAGAAAAAAACGTATGCATATAACAATAAATTGTGTTTTTTATCAAATGATTATAAACTGATATTTCAGAAATAAAAAATATAATAAAATGTGGCTTAGAGAAAATTGCTAAAAGATTTAAACTGGTAATGGTTGTCTAATGTGTTTTCGAAACACGTTCAGAGAACTTTTCACCAAAATATGAAAATCGTTTCACCATAACACTATTTTACTATTTTCAAATCAAAATTAATTATTTGAGTTCAGTTCAATGAATTTAAAAGATATCTTTACTACTTGGCTAAGAAAATTGAATAAACTCTATTGATTCAAAATATACAAGCATTAAAAAGCTTCATTTACAAAATATTTATTTTTGCGTTCATTGGATGTTAAGATTATATAGTCATTGAATTTTCTCTTCTCATTTATATCAGCTATTGTATTCTCATTAATATTAGCAATTTTTATTAAGTTATAACTACGTAAAATAATTTCATTAATCATACAATTGTAGACAATCTTCAAATATTGATAATACTCTAAATCGATACAAATTATATTCTGAAGATATCAAAGGATCACACGAGAATCACTAGAGTACTGTCAAGAGAATGACGTTTCCATTACCAATCTGAGTTATGTAATTCAGATTGCAGGATCATAATATTCAGGCATTTTAAAACGGATGGCTTTCATCCATTATCTCCTAGTAGTACAAATGTATATTAGACAACATGAATACTCTACCCTTTGCAAACTTGAAACAAAGCAGCTTTAGTATTGTATTAGGTTGGTGCGTATGAAATGTCGGATTCTTAAGTGATTGTATAAAACTGCATATCTTTCTTCAAAAGCTGTTTATTCAATCAAAGTATGCTCCATTCGCTTCAATACACTTCTCCCAACGAGATTTTAAAGCGTAGATGCCTGTCTTAAAAAAATTTTGGTCTTTAGAATTAATAAACTCTGATATCGAGTTTTTTAGACTGTCTTCATTTTCATAGTGTTTGCCCCTTAAAAACAGCTCTAAATGCTTGAAAAAATGAAAATCGGTCGGCGAGAGATCCGGTGAATATTGTGGATGCTGCAAAACTTCATATTCCAGTTCGTTCCAGCTTATTTCGCTCTGTCAGTGCGTGCGGTGCCCACTTCTCCATCTTCTTAACCTTGCCAATCTCAGAAAGGTGTCTCAATATCGTTGTATGGTCAACTTTCATCCTGATAGCAAGTTCCCTCGTGGATACGGCTGGATCCGCTTCCACTAGAGCCTTCAGGTCATCATTCTTCCCAGACGTTTTGGGTCTTCCGCGCGGCTCATTTTGCAGTGAAAAATCGCCAGTCCGAAATTTTTCGAACCAACGCTGCACTTTCCGATCGTTAATCGTATTCTCCCCAAACGCTTGGTTTATGTTGCGTGCAGCTTTTGCAGCACTATTACCAAGTTTGTACTCATATAAGAAAATGACACGAATGTCGGCAGAATTCATATTGGCAATAAACTCAAAAGAAATAACAAAAGGGAAGACCTTCGAGAAAACCTATTTTGCTGAAATGAGTCTCTGGCAATGGACAATACGACTATGAATGAGGTTATGCCAAAGACAAAAGTATAACGAAAACAGGGAGACAAACGTCCGCATGTAAAGAGAATCCGACATTTCATACGCACCAACCTAATATTACTAATTCCAACCGTTTTCTTTTTAGGTACCGCAATATTGCAATTGCTCATCGTGAATTTATAAATTTTTAGGAATTCGATGCGTTTATTGATCATGTGCACTAAGATATAATTAAGTAGTGTATGATAAACAGCTCTGGAACCTCAATAGTTCCTTCAGACATTATTTCTCATGCTTTCAATGTATAACTATTATGAATTTTCGAAGTCTTCAGTCAATTGTACTATCAATGGTATGAGTATGGAAGTTTTTTAAATGAGCATTTATTTACTCCATCTTGGTTTTTATGAGAGTATTTATTTACTCAATCTTGTTTTTTATGTGAGTGTTTATCTACTCAATATTATTTGTTATTAAAGAATTTGTTTATTTAATCTTGTATTTTTTTGGGAGTATTAATTAACTCAATCTTGTTTTTTCTTATTAGAGTATTCAATTACTTAATCTTGTTTTTTTAAGAATATTTAATTACTTAATCTTGTTTTTATAAGAGTATTTATTTGCTCAATATTGTTTTTTATTTGAATATCGCACTGGCATTATTATTGTAATAATGCATGACAGTACTCTTTTAAAATGTATAGTTTTAGAGTGGCTTTATCCTGACACACAACATCGAAAGCAAATGAATTTTGCTTAAGCTCATTATTCCTTGTATATTAATGCCATCAGAAACGTTTATTAAATTTCATATATATTTTCCTTATACAGACATAGACTTTTAAATATGATTTGTTTGCGTCAGTATGAAAATTATAGGACCACTCATTTTTAATATCATTTAGCAGCTGTCTAAATAAAATATTTCGTTATTCTTTTCAATGAAAATGGAAGAGTATAAATATAGTAAAAATAGTAAATGTAAATACTGTAAAGATTTAAGGAACTTTGAATAATTGAAGTCCATAATTAATAGAATTTCTTGCAACTGAATTCAGCAAACTATTTCAATTTTTTGAGTCACAAAGAGTCACTTCTTGAGTCACAAAGTAGACGAATCGCATCTAATTTTGGAATTGAAACACAAATTCTATTTCTTGTATATTTTATTTTTTATTAAAATTCTCTCATTAGAGCCATGCATTTTTTCGAATTACAACTGTACGTATACTTAAAGATCATCTCACGAGAGAGGCTATAAAAATCAAAAAGTATTCCACGTTAAACTACTTATGAACTACTAATTTATCAATACTAGTTTGCCAATAATTATTATATAATTATTACTCTTTATTTATTTAATATAATTATTTATTTTCAGAGTATAATGTAGTGTCACATCTCTTTTCATGTTTATTTTTTATTCTTACTACTATAAAAAATATGTGATATAAAATATTGTGTTATGTCTGCAGTTTCTTACAATTTTAGATAATCGCTCATGATTAGCTGTCAGTACTTAAAGTGTGCACTGAGAATTTTCGCTAAAATATAGCAGTTATCAAACTTGAATATTTTTTTTCAAAAATTAACCATTTATTTAATTTTATTTTAACCACTTAGGAAAAATGGAATGGAATCTCTTAGGGTACATGATTTAGAAATGATTATTAGAAAAAAATATTTATGATTCATATGATTGAATTGATTGCTCATAGTTTCGAATTTATGGACTTCTAGATTTAAATAAAATGAGAAAAGAAAACTTATTTTGTGGAAATAAAATGAATAAGTCATCGTTTTTCCAGGAATTATTCAAAGTTGATTTTTTTTTCTTAATTAAAAATGAACATTTGATATACATTTAGGCGAAAAAAATATTTTAATGGTAGTAAAAACGAAGTTCACTAATTAAAATGAGAGACATTCCACTTCATTAAATGAAACAGAAGGCATTCTATCTTAAGAGAACCCTTCAAATTGAAACTTAACGTTTCAGAGAAGGATAAACCCTTCCTTAATTGCTCCTTTAAGAATGTTAATAGACCCTTTGTTTTTATTACCAATTTTTAGCTGTCGTTAATCAAATTGTTTCATTAAAGGCGGTGTTCCCGTGTTTTTTTAACATTATCCTAATTTAAATTATTCATTACTGAATTTATATCCATTCCTATTTTGAAAACACTTCCCATTTCAAAAAAATATAATTAATTAAGATTGTTTAACATTATTCCATTAATTACATTTTAAATTATTCTCAGAAGCTTTCATGTATGAGTGTAAAAAATCAATATTAATTAATAATTATTTTAATTATTCATTTTGAATTAATCATGGGATTGTATAAGGAATAAAAATTTATTTACAAATAATTTACTATAAATAAGTCACAAACTACATTTTAAAAAAATATTTTGCGATTGTAATATGCCAACATATCATAAATCAAAAATATAAATTATTGAATCCAAAACCTTATTTTTTTGCATTGCTTGTATATGATATGACAAAAAGTGAATATAAATTGCTTTTAAATGTAATTAGAAATTTATAATTTGAACAGGAAGAAAAAATATATTATTACTGGAAATTTTCGTACTCAAATATGAGCATAATTTGAAATTCATAGGAGCGCATTTTCAAATATTTTTATTGATATGTCAAAAATTCAATTATTTACAAAATAAATAGTTTAATGATCATGCTCTGTTTTTAGAGAGGGTTGAATATTAATTAAATTTCGAATTTTCATTACAATTTTTTATTACTTCATCCTTTATTTTTAAATTTAAATTAATTTTATTTTCACACGCAGATTTGACATGTTTTAGAGCGCGTTTCATAATTCTTTAGCATAAAAATATATTTCTTCTATTCATTTCGAACAGCAGTCAGTTGCTGTGGAGGTAAAACAATTACACTCAAAACATTATATTAAGACATATTTTAAATAATAAAAGAACATTTTTGATTTAATAAGGCATCACTATTTAAAAATAAATCAGTAAAGGAATGAAAAGAGGCGTAATATTGTTAGATGCTCCAAGTACAATTATAAACATACACATTTTCAGTGCCCATCATTTCAATCTTTAAAAAATGAACAAATATTTTTGTAAACGTAAATACAATAATAACAAAGCTAATGATATGTAATCATTCAGTTCATCATTTTTAATTACAAATATACTAAAGACATTTCTCAGTTAGATTCAAAATAAGTTCCTCTGTCATAATTGCAATAAGAAATAATAAAAGAGCTTTTCTCCCAAATTTACAAAGACATAAACAAAAGTTACCTGTTGTTTATACCTTTTTAAATTTTGAAGAATTATTAAATTTTGTATTTCTTGGTATTTTTCAAGAAAGTAATTTATTTTTTATCTTTCGCTTTGTAATAATTAATTACCGATAAAAAGTTGAAAAGAATAAAGCAATTGAATATTTGTATTTTGGTTTCTTAAATGAAAGTTTACTTTTAAAATGCATTTTTAATAAGTTTCTATTACATAAATAAATTCAACTAATACAAGCACATTTTTGCGCATACAATTTTTTTAAATTAAAATCCTTGAATTTCAATCTTAAAATTTACTGATTTTATATAATGTTTCAAAGTGTAAAAAGTATTTTGAAACATAGCTAAAATATTAATTAACAATATACAACTAAACTATTTTATTCTGGTTATTTTTACTAATTATTTAATGAATTTACGTTCTAACTATGTTTGTAAAATAAATATATAAGAAATTAGGAATTTTTAACAATTATTGCATATTTGAAAAGAACAGCATTGCGTGCTGAAATTAATCACAATAGCATTTGATTGTGTGAAAGATTTTTATTTAATGAAATGGAAAAAAAAAATGTGAAAAATAAAAATGAAAAAATAAAAAAAAAAAACAAATTATTACTAAGCATAGGATATAATAGCATGTCATTTATTTTATCAACAGTCAGACATTTAACAATTTTTTTAATATAAAAATCAAGAAAGCAAATTACAGAAGATTTTATGCATTACAAAGTAGTAAAAAAATTTTATTATTTCAAAAACGGATTATAATTAATAAAATAAACATGAGTTTTGACTGTAGCAATTGTAACATTAAAATAAAAACACTCCTTTATTTTTATCATTTTCAAGAGGCTAATACCTTATATGATATTAATTATATATTTTTTAAAATCTTATATGTAAACGGATAATAATGTCTGAAGAATTTTGTAACAGGTAAATACAATATCTACTGATGATATGACTTAATGACCATCTAAAAAATTCATTTTTATCATGTGATGTTCTTTAAACAAACAAATCAAAATCTTAGCTGCAAGGTTATAAAAACAATTTCTTGAGTAAATTTCAATCGGTGATAATAAAATTTAGAATAATCACTTCAGACAACATTTTTTCGCCTGAAATAATCGTTGTAATTTTTTTTTCTGATTTTTAAAAGGTTTTAAGGCATCAATTTTTTTTAATGCATTCGTTATCTTATTTTTTTTTCATACACTCTGCTCTCTTTTCCTCCAAAATATTTTTAAAATATCTTTTTTATGTCTTAAACTTTTAAGATTCTTAGTGGTGGTGGCAAAATTGACACGAGACGAAAAATTAAAAAATAAAAATGCGATCTCAAATTAACTAATGCAGACTAACAATATAGTGGAAAAAAATCAATCTTTTTTGTTTAGTGTTTATCGATAAGAAGTATATCGTGTCAGTTATTTAACTTATTCTGTAAACTGTTACGACTTTTAATTTTACACATTATTTATGTATATAAGAATTTATTTATGCAGACAAAGATTCTATAAAGAAACTATTCTAATTCTTGGCAAATATTTGAAAGTATGAGTAAAACCAAATAATGTGTTTGAAATTGTAATAATTTTTTCAGTACCCAAAAAAAAAAGAATATTATGTTTCACAATTCTTTATAACGTTTATTAGAAAATCATTTTTATTATTTGTTATGTCAAGAGTCACTGAGGCAATTTCTTTCTTTTTTATATTTTCCCCTTTGATTACATATTTAACCACATACTATTTTTTATAATTACACAGATGGAAAAAAATCCCAACACCAAGAAAAAATTATTGTACAGTAATGAAATTTTAGGAACACATTTGTCTAAGTAGCATATTTAATTGATTAAAGTTTCAAGATCACAGGTAGAGCCATTGGCGAGAAGAACCATTTCAAATGTGAAATGTTGGTACATTAGTAACCGGTGTAATCACCAGAATTTTAAATGCAAGCATGCAAACGTGCATGCATTGTGTCATACAGGTGTCGGATATCAGTTTGTGGGAGGGAGTTCCATGCCTGTTGCACTTAGGCTGTCGATGCAGGGAAGGTTAATGCTGGTAGTGGATGACACTGGAGTTGTCATCCAATGATGTCCAATACGTGCTCGATTGGAGAAAGATCTGGTGATCTAGCAGGCCAAGGCAACATGTCGACACTCTGTAGAGCATGTTGGGTTACAACAGCGGTATGAGGGCGAGCGTTATCCTGTTGGAAAACACGCCCTTGAATGCTGTTCATGAATGGCAGTACAGCAGATTGTATCATTAGACTGACGTACAAATTTGCAATCAGCGTGCGCGGGATAACAACGAGAGTGCTCCTGCTGTCATACAAAATTGCTCCAAAAACCATAACATCAGGAGTAGGCCCTGTGTGCCTAGGCCGCAGACAGGTTACTAGCAGGCGTTCACCTGGCCTCCTTCTAACCTACATACGGCTATCACTACGACCAAGGCAGAACCGGCTTTCATCAGAAAACACAACAGATCTCCACTCCGTCCTCCAATGAGCTCTAGCTTGACACCACTCACGTCGCAAACGGGAGTGGTTTGGAGTCAGTGGAATGCACTGTACAGGGCATCTGGCTTGGAGCTGTCCTTGAAGTAACCGATTTGTAACAGTTCGTTTTGTCACTATGGGGCCAACTGCAGCTCGAATTTCAGCTGCAGACGCAGTACGATTAGCCACAGCCATACGCCGAATACGATGGTCTCAACCCCCTACTAGTACCACGTGGCCGCCCGGAACCTGGTATTCTTGAGGCAATACCTTCCCTTGACCACTGCCGCCAATACTCATGCACAATGGATACATTCCTGCCAAGTCTTTCAGCAATATCGCGGAAAGAAAACCCACCTTCTCGTAGCCCTACCTCGTTCAAACTCAGTGAGCTGTTGATAATGGCTTCTTCGTCTTCTCAGAGGCATCCTTGGCTAACATTAACCCACTACGTCAAATCTCAACTATAAATAACGATCACGAACCTTACAGCGCTTATTTAAAGAAAACCTCATTTGCATGTTCATAGTGTCGCTACTAGCGCCACACTTACGCGCGTAGCACGAAATTTGAATCGACGTCATCTTTCAGATGTATAAACACGCCTACCAAATTTCGTTTATCTAGCACAGCTCCTTCTTAGTGTTGGGATTGTTTTTCCATCAGTGTATTTTATAATCATATTTTTCCTTTTAAATTAAGAATACTTAAGTACCCAGCATTTCTACTCAAATAGTTCAAAAGCATAAGGGAAAAACATAAATGCATTTCTATGCCATGATATAAATGCGAATAAATTAACTTGAGGCTAAAAGTAATTTGGTTAGGCAAGTTGAAGTTCATCCTAATTTCTGTTCCATTTAAAGTAGCTTTAAAGAGAGAGAAAGAATTTTATAAGGTATCAATCTTCCACAATATTTTCGTTATTATTATCGTCTTGACTGCGCAAGTTTTTGTGTTTTATGAATAATCTGAAAAATTTACAAATTATTTTTATCTTTAATAAGAATCTTTATATTTTCGATGTGCAACATTTTGAAAGAAGAAACAGTTAGCAGTTTTCACTATGGCTTTTTTTTTGTTTTAAAGTGTTTGTTTTTTCTTGGTTTTGTTCTAATGCCCAATGTTTATGGTTTCTAGATGTTAGTGTTTGTGGGTTCATTTGTAAGAAGTTTTCTCAGATAGAGAAAAGGCTCTACCGAATAGGGCTCTAATAATATTCCTTTCCGTTGAAAATTTTTTGGTGTTACCTTTTCAATGATTTTTGCAGTAAACTGATTACAGTAAAGGAACATCAGGTATTTAATTTCATTATCCCATTTAAAGTTCTTTTCAAAAAATAAATTACATATAATTTATTTTTCATGCTGCATGGATTGTTTATATTAAGACAACACTTCAAATTCATTCACTCTTCAACACTTCACTCTACAACTCTTGGAATTTCACAAAATACTTTTAATCTTAGTGGTATTGTTTTTGGCAAATCATTGTCAAAAAAAGAAGCTGTTGATAACTTAGTGCTCTTGGGAAAATCAGCAGTATACATTGTATACATCAGAGAAGAAAGTAAGTTATCTAAAACAAGCCAATGTAGTTTTATCATTTGTATAAAAGATATGGTAAAGTTTTCTTTCTCTTTCAACTATTATAAATGGCAGTCAAATCAAAGCTCAGCAAATGAAAAAAAAATGTAAGCTAATGGTTTTAAAAGTAATAGTAACTATTAAATTAATCCTACAATGAGACAGGGAACTTGCTGCATTAATGGTAAATTATGTCTGCAAAAGAGGGCTATCTCTCTCTCTCTCTCTCTCTCTCTCTCTCTCTCTCTCTCTCTCTCTTTATATATATATATATATATATATATATATATATATATATATATATATACATACACAAGTGTCTGATAAGATATAAGAGCAGACATCATAAAAGAATGTATAACTTGGCTTCAAATTGCCAGAATTATTCAATGTTTAATATATTATATAATAAATTTTCAAATGTCGATTTTTGAGAATAATTTTTAAATTCAATACTAAAATTGTTTATACTTCATTAGTAATACTTTAATATTTTTAAAAAATTAATCAAAGGTAGAACCTATTGACTGCCTAACATATATTTTTCGCTACTCAAAAATTGACTGTTGAAAAATTTTAATAGCCAAGAGGCTAATGTCTTGATAGACAGAATTAATAAGTAAAATAAGTATTTTTAATAAAATAATGAAATAATTAACTTAAAATTATTAAGACTTTCAAAAGAATTAAAAGTAGTTTTCAAAACAAAAAAAATGTGCCTAAGCATATCCTTATTTGTTAATATTTAGCATTTAATATCTGATGTCTATTCCAAATAAGTTAATATTTTTTCCCTTCACCAACTGGAAAAAATCCTATATGTATATTTGTAATAGCTGTAAAAGATCGACGTCATTAAATATGCAAATATACATATAGAAATTCCTTTCAGCACAATTTTCTATTAACTCTGCATGCTGAAATCAATTCGTTGATTCCAAACTTCAACAGCATTAATAATTGAGATCCTATTTATTAAACATTTTCTCTCAATATAATGTTGTTACCTCTTTTAAATCACGCGAAGCTCCAAACAAGGCATGATGATTGTTCGTTGATGATAACGTGACTGCAGTGATTAAGAAATATAAATTAGGCAACACATTGGAAAAGCTAATGTCTCGAAATGCCCAACAACCCTTCTGAGTTTAGACACAAAAGAGAATCAAGGGAATTATATTATTCATAACTAAGGATAGTTGTTTTTGGCATAGTTGAAAATTTATCTGGCACATTCTCAAGAATAAAGTCCAGTGTAATGAAGGAAAACCGAGCCGTTCTAAATGTGTGAGCAAAAGAATTTCTGCATGGAATTTGCTTCTTAAAAGTAGTGAAACAACTAAGTAAAAGAGAGATTATAGCGGAACTCTAAAATAGTGATGCTCGAAACCGGCAGTAGTGACCACCGAAGGGGTTGCGAGAAAAGTGTTGGGGGTAGTTAATTTCAAAGAAATTTAAGGAAAATATACAATTATTCTTTTCAAAGAACTGGGAAAATACAATCAAAGAAACTAACAATTACTATTTTAAGAACCTAATATTCACAATATCAGTCAGGGAATTTCAAAACCTCATTATGCATAAATTATTCATGTGCGTAATACATAACTCATATATTCCTATTCCTAAATAAGTCATTGTTTCAAAAAAGACTGGATTGATTTGCTAATTAGTTTTTATAAAGTTACAAATTTTAAAAAATTTGTATGATGGTTTTTAAGTTTGATGCGTTATTTTTGAAAGGCATTATTTCAACCGATGACATCCCGACACTCTTTTAAAAACCCATTCTAAGAGAATATTTCAGAAAGAATTGCATTGTAACTTCGTGGATAACTAAACAAAACCGTTCTACTGTTTATCCAGGGTCTGCAGTGCCCTGGTGGTAAGGTCTCGGCTTCGAAACCGTAGGGTTTCAGGCTCGAGATTCCACCGAAGAACCGTCGTGTGAGGGTGTTTCTTGCACGTTAAATCTGACAGGCCAAACGCCCCCCTGCTGGTGTGATGTGGAGATGGAGGTGCCAGGTTCCGTCCTTGTCATCTGACCGTGGTTCAAAATTACGAGGTCTATTACGAAATAGTCCTAGTGTTGCTTTACAGCAGAACGTTAATGTAACTAAACTAAACTAAACTAATCTACTGTTTATCCTGTGGCAACGACAAAATTTTACACAAAATATGGTTGTCGCAAATGAAACTAGTCTGCGTGCCAATTCTCTGAAAGATAAAATTGGGAGGACTTATTGAGAATCATATGAGTTTTTCTAAAACCAATAGTTTTCCTTTAAATAGACACAAGCAGCATATTCAATCTCAGAGAAAGTGAGTAGACATTTAACTATTCCCATCACTGAGTAATAGATTTTATTCTAATTGGTATTGTACTCCTTTAGAGAGAAATTAAGCCTATACATTTGCTAAAGAAAGTCAATCAATTTATTTTTGTTATCAATTGCTTTGCATTCCATCTAGCATTTTCTAGGTCCAAATAATCTGTCATATATCAATATTTGGTTACTTTGTGTATTCTCTAGTGTTAATTTCTTCCAAGAATTTTAAAGCAATGCTCTTAGGTTTTAAAAACAACCCTTTTAAATGTTTCACTATTTTATAATAATCACTGGAGACTATAATACAAGTTTCAATCAGATCACAATTTATTTTTTGAAGGTATATTTAAGTATTTTATAACATATGATCTTAAGATATACTTTTAATTTATCAGGCAAATGGGTTTTTAGATTTCATATAGCTGAAAAGTGGCTACAATAGAATTAAAAAAAAATGTTAAGGTTGCCGTTTCCACACCAAAATACAAATTCTTTCTAGGCTTACTAGTTTAAATACCAATGTTGTTCTGTATCTGGGAAGGGTTTATTCTATTATATTTTGAGAACAGGTGTCTTTGAAAATGTAATTTTAAAAAGCGCAGGAATGAATAGTTTCATCCACTAAGAAGTTTTACAATTTTTGAGTTTTCCATTCTGTATTTTTCACTTTTTTCAGTTATTTTTTAAAATTCTCTTCTTTTTAAGTTGTTCTACCTTTAATTTCTTTTAAAATTTGACAACTTATGCCACCCATTTTCACAAGAGTCTTCAATATTTCCCAAACTTTTCCATGAATCTATTTTTCTGTTGTCAATTTTTATTTTGATTGAGAGATTAAAATTGATTTCTCAGCCAATTTTTTTCTTTAAATGTCTGGAAACTACACTTGTTTATGGTCAAAAAGAAAGATTTTATCGTAATGAATTTCATAATCTGGCAGTCTTTCGTACAGTATTTTGACGGATGCCATCTTTTCTGAAAACTTTGAAACACACATCGATATTTCATCAGTAAAATTTTATAAAACTTCTGAGTTTTTTCGAAAGAATAAAGACTGGTTGAAATTTAAAGATCACATAGAGAAAATGGTTTTTTATTTTCAAACAGAATAAAAAGAATTTAAAAATATGTTATACCCTAGTAGCCCTCAAACATTGTACAATATTGTATGACATTGTTCTATTTTAAACATATTGTTTAATATAGTTTAACGTATAATATCAATCACTACTGAACACAATTATGCTTCTGACTGTGCTACCTATGCACAAAACTGTTGCATTTCCATAATAAGTTACAATTCCAGTTTAGGGATAAAACACCTTTGTTGGGATTCAAACTACGAACAAATCAGTTTTAAAATAGATGTTCTGCCGACTAAATCACTGCGATTTCTAGTTATCATGGTGTATGCGGAAATATTAAATCCATTAAAATTCTTTTACTCTTACTTTCTACCAAACATTCCTTTTTTGCATTATTGTACTATGTATGTATATTATTTTATGTACAGTATGTAATCGTTATTTTTTTTCCTTCTTAATAAATCTTTCAGCATATATCTCTTCGATCTTAGATAGCTCATATTTTGTAATATTGGATATTCTGTGACAAAAAGATAGAAAGAAAAAAATGTCCATTGTTATACGTACTCACCTATTCCTCAATCACAATATTACAAATATCAATTTACTTTTCCATTTCCTTATAGCATCATCACATATAGCCAAAAATCTTAAACCAAACAACCATATTTTAAATAAATTAATTTTTAAAAAACCCTTGATCAAGACTTTATTTATGTCGACGAAAATCCTATTTATACCCAGCTGTAATTCACAAAGAGGTTTCTCCCCGAAATATAAAACGGGCAAGTTCGCGGAAAGAAATGACACAAATAGGCTTAAAGCACGGTAATGTAATTACCACTCCATGCCGAGTTCGAATTCTCTAGCATTCACCTGGGAACGCGTTCAATTTATTTCTTGTCGCAGACGCACTCGTCTCATCGGAAGATAGCGGAATTTAGCCCTTCATGTCGTAAGTCAGAGTGCATAATACGAAACGTTTTGCCAGATCTACATACTCCAAATTTCCCTAGTGCTCTGGGACATAGTAGCCTGCAGACGATTAAAATTAAACGAACGAGTCAATAAATGTTGTTATCTTTGCCAAGGCTTGTTGATGGTGATATGTGCAATTCTCTTTCCTTCTCTTTCCAACAATATGATGCATTCAGGTTTGAAAGTAAAAGGGAACTTTATAAATATGCTAAATGATGATTACGACATATATGTATGCAATTGAAGTTTATGTGAACAGAAATGAATGCATTCTGCACATCACTAAATGAACTGCTCATTGAAGTAATCTTATTTATTAATTTTTGAGGGAATCTTCCCGCACATATAAATCACTTTTACATGCAATTTTTTTAACAATATATATCTTTCAAATTTTATTTAATTTTATTTTGCAAGTAGGGAGATAGGAGAGAAAATCATAATCTATGTATTTAAATTAGACTAAAGTAATTAATTACATTTTTGGTGCACTTATTAATGAGTTTTTCTCAAGATTTGAACTTCATAGATACTCATTATAAAATCGCATATACACGTTATATCAGTTACAGTGCAACCATCAGCAGATAGTATAACTGCATGGTTTGTTTATACGTTTTATTTTTTCCTTCTATATGTGTGATGCTAAATTAAATTTGGATTTATTTGAATTTATATTGTGAATGTAAATTTATCCATAAGTAAATTGCTGTGCTTTTATTAAAGGATATTCGTGTTTTCATTATTTATTAAATAGTATTATTTAAATTCCATTACTTATTTCATAAAAGTCTGATTCCGCTAGTAATTCGCAAATATTTATTAAAATTTTTCTGGAAATCCTATCTTACTCGTTTGCATTATGTGTAATCTCATTTGCATTAATTACTTATAATGCCGACACTTTATTTTGTAATTGCATTCATTTACGAAGAGACTTTATATAACTGAATATAAACATGGTTATAAATAAAATAATTTCGGATAAAGTTATAAGAATTATGTTAAACTGTAACATACAACACAAATAAAATTAGGAAATAAAAACAAATATAAAATCCTTTATGAATTATTTGCCATAAGCTGCTTCTTAGAAAATAATCTGACTTTCAAAGTTGGCGACACGTTTAGAAATTCTAGAAACAGTTTTAAAATTCATAAAATCAGTCTCTACGCCATTTTTTGTAAAGTAAAATAATTATTACTTTATAGAAAATGTTTTGGAAGATGACTGTCTTCTCCAATACAATGCAATATTTCTTGACAGATTTGTTTGCACTTAAAATTAACTAAGTCAAAAATTACAGTTGAAAAAAGTCTGCCCTCCTTTGAGACTTAATTTCAATTAAAAAATAGATCTAAAGATCTATGCTCGTCTTGTTTTTATATTGTGAAAACCTAATTAGTCTGGGATTTACGACAAAATATTTTCCTTCGCTGTTGTACTTTTTTATAGAATTGAAAAAAGTTGTGGGAAAAACAGATAAGAACTTCAGCTCTCTTATTCACACTAAATTATATTTGCGAATCATTATTTACATACCAACTGATTTGGCATATGATGATTTAGCTAAATACTGCCGTTGTATGGATTATTGTCATGTGATTATATTACTAATACCATTTCTTTGTATTGAATATGTTTTAAGATTTTTTTAGAGCTAACCAAATGAAAATAAAGTCTAAAGTTTCTTTTAATTCACCTAGGAAATAAAAACTATTTATGAATAAAGTAAAAATGAGTTTTTCATTGCAGTATAAAAAAAGAGAATAGTTTAGATAAGAATTGTACCTCTTGAATATTTATTTCCCCAGCTTAGTATATTTTATTTTTGTTTCTCATGGCTAGAAAATATTATATATTTTTCTATGTAAATTTGTATTTAAAAAAACTGTCTAGAAATATTTTTATTTATTTCTTATTAAATATATATCATATTGTTTAAGTTCAGCTAAATTTATTTCAGCATTTCACATCGTAATTCAACAAATATTATTCAAACACAAAAGGACTTGCATTATATTATTTACAGAGCATTATTAATAGCGCTATAATATATATATATATCACACTTTTATCCCTTTTCATGCCCCTCTATTTTCCCTTAATTCTTTTCCTCTTTTATTCTTAAACTTCATTAAAAAAATAGTTACTATATATATAAAAAAAATTGTAATTTTATTTGTAATTGTTTCTTTGCTAGATACGTTTTCAGGCTCAAAGTACATAAACACATTTTTAATAATAAAAAATGATTCTATATTAATAGCGTTTTTTAGCATGAGTGATTTTAAAGATATTATACACTGATGGAAAAACAATCCCAACACTAGGAAGGAGCTGTGCTAGATAAACAAAATTTTGTAGGCATGTTTATACATCTGAAAGATGACGTCGATTCAAATTTCGAGCTACGCGCGTAAGTGTGGTGCTAGTAGCTACACTATGAACATGCAAATGAGGTTTGCTTTAATTAAGCGCTGTAAGGTTCGTGATCGTTATTTACAGTTGAGATTTCACGTAGTGGGTTAATGTTAGACAAGGATGCCTCTGAGAAGACGAAGAAGCCATTATCAACAGCTAACTGAGTTTGAAGGAGGTCGTGTTGTAGGGCTACGAGAAGGTGGGTTTTCTTTCCGCGATATTGCTGAAAGACTTGGCAGAAATGTATCCACTGTGCATGAGTATTAGCGGCAGTAGTCAAGGGAAGGTACTGCCTCAAGAAGACCAGATTTCTGGCGGCCACGTGGCACTACTGAGAGGGAAGACCGTCGTATTCGGCGTATGGTTGTGGCTAATCGTACTGTGTCTGCAGCTGAAATTCGAGCTGCAGTTGGCACCACAGTGACACAACGAACTGTTACAAATCGGTTACTTCAAGGACAGCTCCGAGCCAGACGCCCTGTACAGTGCATTCCACTGACTCCAAACCACTGCCGTTTGTGACGTGAGTGGTGTTAAGCTAGAGCTCATTGGAGGACGGAGTGGAGATCTGTTGTGTTTTCTGATGTAAGCCGGTTCTGCCTTGGTCGAAGTGATAGCCGTTTGTTGGTTAGAAGGAGGCCAGGTGAACGCTTGCTAGTGACCTGTCTGCGACCTAGACACAAAGGGCCTACACCTGGAGTTATGTTTTCGGGAGCAATTTCGTATGACGGCAGGAGCACTCTCGTGGTTATCCCACGCACCCTGAATGCAAATTTGTACGTCAGTCTAGTGATACAACCTGTTGTGCTGTCATTCATGAACAGCATTCAAGGGGTGTTTTCCAACAAGATAACTCTCGCCCTCATACCGCTGTTGTAACCCAACATGCTCTACAGAGTGTCGACATGTTACCTTGGCCTGCTAGATCACCAGATCTTTCTCCAATCGAGCACGTATGGGACATCATTGGACGACAACTCCAGCGTCCTCCACAACCAGCATTAACCATCCCTGCATTGACCGCCCAAGTGCAACAGGCATGGAACTCCATCCCACAAACTGATATCCGACACCTGTATGACACAATGCATGCATGCTTGCATTCAAAATTCTGGCGGTTACACCGGTTACTAATGTACCAACATTTCACATTTGAAATGGCTCTTCTCACCAATGGTTCTACCTGTGATCTTGAAACTTTAATCAATTAAATATGTTACCTAGACAAATGTACTCCTAAAATTTCATCACTGTACAATAATTTTTTCTTGGTGTTGGGATTTTTTTTTTCCATCAGTGTATATATTATGTTATTCCATATTGAATATAATGCTATATATTTAATAATATTATATATTGTATTGATCGATGTTCTATAATAATAAGAAAGCAGCTTAAAATTACACTCTAGGACAATATTTCATCTATTTTCAACATATTTAAGAAAGATAATCAAATACTAATGAAACAATAAAAATGATATAAACTTAATTTCAGTATTAAAACCTGCTAGTAATTTTTTAAATAATTTTTTTAATTACAGTGTAATTTTTAACTAAGCTTTTTTTTTCTCAAATTATGATTAACAAATGTAACAAGTGTTTAAAATGAAGTTTAATCCTTTATGAAAGAATGGACTTAAAAGTACCGTTAAATTCAAGCTGATATTGTATAGCAAGCTACAGATAATGATAAAAATCAAAATATTTTCAATTATTAATCAATTAAATATAGATATTTAATTGAATTTAAAAAAATTGTCTCCTTTCTTGGGCTTATTCATAATCAAAACTTAAATACTGATGTAAAATATAACTTAAAAATTGATGATAAAATAATTCGGTAAATAAAGATTCAGTTAAAAAATTAAATTTGATCAATAAATTTGCTTGATAACTAAAACGTGTTTTTAAAAAACAGTTCATTTAAATTTTACCTAATAAGACTTCTAATTACGATTTCAAAAAATTCTCTTCACATCTTACATTCTTACTTCAAATAATCTACCTTATATAAGAACATTTCACAAATTAAATAACAGCATTTCATTCATTCTTCTTTATAATCAGAATAAGGAGTATGACTTTAAAAGTTTATGTATGAAAGCTAAAAAAATATTCAGCATATTCAAATTTCACATATTTCATTCTTAATTTCCAACAATAGAAATGAACTGATAAACTTAAAAATTCATCAAATTCAAAGTTTAAATACATATAGTTCATACGTCTTATTCAAGAATTAAAATGCACAAGTAGATCGAAAATAAATAGTAGAAGCTGATTTAAATGATCAGTAAATACTCATATCAACACAATTATTATATCAAGATAATTTATCATGTATTAATCAAAAATTTAATTTATATCAGCATCTGAGCTGGATTTTTCATTAAAATCTACTCATTATTCATTTCGATCATCTCATCAATCACCGCAGTCATTGATTGAATATGTAGATATATTAATGAGATCCTACCGAAAATTCAATTAAATATCGCTCGTTAATTCAGTATCATTATAATTTTTTCCTTGAATCTAATTTCTGCTTTTCTACCATGAACTTGGTACAGAATTCGTTTGGAAAGAGGATGATTAAGTTGATAAGATTACACTTGCTTTAATTTGTGTAGATATATTTTCGGTGACTTCGTTAATGGTTATTTCGTAATACTTGAATCGAGCTACTTCGTTCTCCATGAAATCTTTAAACGAAATCGTTAGAAGTTGATTGCTATAATAACATAATGTATGACTATATAACATAACTATATAACATATGTATAATTATTCGATTATAGGATTAAATAATTTCTAAACGAGTTGGAAATAAGTTTGTAGCTAACAACTCTATAATTATGGTTTTAAAATTGGATTAAAATTATTGATTGAAAATTGGATTGATTTTATTAATTAAAATGTAAGCACTGCAAATATTATTTCGATACATTATCATCAGGAATGCATAAATTATCAAAATGTAAACTGTGATGAAGCAAAGGAGAAAAAAAAAACTTTTTAACTGTTCATCTTTGAAACAGAAACAATAAAAGCAAATACACCTGACTGATTGCCAATATGTTAAATTTGAACATAGAATATCAATTACAGATTTTTTGGCCATGTTATTAAATCCTTCTACTTTATCAGAAAGTTAGTGTGATTAGAGAAAATATTCAAACTATAAGTGCAATTCATTTCAGAAAATCAAAGTAGATTATTTTCGATTTTATTTTTAAGTTAAATTTTAAATTCGTATTCGTATATAAGGTAGATCTTCGAAGAAATCGAGTTTCAAATCTGACTCTTTTATAGCTTCTTCATTGTTCTGTAACCTATAAAGAACAAAAGACATGCCATGTAACTTTGGGGATTAAACTCAATATTTAGAAATGAAAATTTTACTGATTGTTGCTTAAATTCGTCAATAACTATTAAATAGTTTTTATGAAATACATAATCACCACATGCGTTGTATAAGTTGAATTTTACCGATTCTTCTCTATGTTCATCCATTAAATATTTAAAAAAAATATTTGTAAAATGTATTATTATTTCTATTTTCTAAGAGCTGTAAAAATATTTTTCTACTAAAATAGTTTTTGTTTAAAATACATTTATACATTTAAAATAATTGATGTAAATTAAAAGCAAAGCCCCAACAATTTATCAGATTTTTGCCAATTTTTAATATAAAAATGATTAAGGGTAAATGATTAATATATTAAAGGTTGTTTAAACGTCATCATCCTCTATTTAAAATAAAAATCTGAAAAAATGCTATTTGAAGGCCCAATCAGCACTAAAAAATTCTTCACAATTTCCCAAACACATTTTCACCAATTTTTATCCCAATTTTTATAAAATTTAATGACATACAAGGTTATCATTAACTAGTGCTTTAATACTCCTTTATTCTGATAGCCTTTTCCATTTTCGAGAAAAAAATGCTTTATTAGATTCTCTAATTTAGCAAATGAAGTTTATTCACCTAATCAGAAACGGCCAGGTGAATGCGAGATGGCATTTATAAAAACTTATCGATGTAACTTGAAATCCTTAATTATACACAATGGATCACTATCTTTTCAATAGAATACTTCTAGCAATTTTAATTGTAAAAGTAAAATGAAACAAAAATAATTTTGTGTTGAGAGATAAGTAAGAAAAATAAACATTATAGCAATAGATGAAGCATAAAAATAGGACATATATAAAATATAAATGCGGAATGCATTTAAGCACACAATATATCAAATTGTGTTGGTAATTATTCGATGATTATAAACGACACTGCTATTTAAGCTTCTTAGAAATATTAGTATAATTTGAAGTCCTTCTGACTTGATGCATTCTTCTCTGACTTGATGCATTCTGACTTGATACATTCTTCTCTGCTTCTAAAGTAAGAATTAATAAGTAAAGAGGACACATATATCGTGCGGTGCATACATGTATCCTCCGGTGCATATATGTGTCCACGGTATATATATATATATATATATATATATATATATATATTCAACTATTAGAATGAAATAAACTTCTTAAATAAGATTTAAATGAAAAAGGCCTTTCAATGACGTTAGTTTATATTATATTTGCAGCATTGTCTTTTAATTTGAATAAATTTCAAAAAACTCCTCCTGCAGCCTTTAATGTAATATATTTTTTCAATTCATTCTATATTTGAACTGATGAGTATTCTATTTAATTTAAGAATCATTTCCTGATAATTTTAACTTTTAGCTTATCTAATATGATACACTATAAGTTAATATTCTGCTTTATAGTTAATTTATAATTTATCTAATATCGAACTCCCTTTTCGATTAATATATTATTAAATAATTAAATTTCATTCCTGAAAAATTTAATTACTTTTATTTCAATTTTAATGCAAATATCTATATTTTATTTAGTTTTACTCGGATCAAAGAATTACATACAATTACAATCATATTGGTAAATGTAGTTTACAAAAAAAAATCTGTAAATATTTTCCCTAATTCGTAGAAATAAATTTTATCCTTTCTTTAGCATTTTTTTTCCTTTTCTGGAATACAGTGAATACCTACAAAGCTGAGAAGGTCTTTTGTCAGAAAACTCATAAATATCACATATTTTCACAGCTAAGGAAAATGCAGTATGTGCATGAAAACCATTGAAAAACTTTTAATGGTTTCTTTAAGACCTGCTGAAGTATGCTTTAGCAGAATAATTATGAATGCCTCAAGAAAGGAAAAGATTCAAAGAAACATCAAATATTAATTTGTAATGCTGAAGATGGAAGACCTATAGTTGATATTATCATTTTATTTCAACTATAGATTTAATATAAGGTAGTTTTTTAAACTCTGTTGGATATATATTTAAAAAATATTTACTGCGTTTAAACACATATAAATTCCTAAATATTCTAAAGAAAGAAAATATATATATGACTTATATTCACTTATATGAATTAGTGATGAATCGAGAATTGAATCTTTGCAAGATTGGATATAGAAACTCATCCTCTAAAATGTATATAAAAAAGACGATCTATATTTCACATTACAATCTATGTTTATCCTGTCAACCAGAAAAAATGATATATGTAAAAAAATCAAAGAGATTTCCAAAACAAGTAAAGTTTTTACTTTAATTGTTTTTTAAATTTATGAATGTATAATATTTTTTCTTTGTCTGAAAGTATATGTGTTTTATAAGTCAAAATTAATTTCTCTGTTTCCAATTTTTATTTTTCTTACTATATCCTCTGCTCTTGAATTTTTTAAATTTTATTTTAAGAAATCCGTATTTTTTAAGATTATTATGCAATCACCTTAATATGCAAAACTGTCTATTAATTTATGCAAATAGTATCGCAAATGTTTTGGAAACATCATTATGAAACATTAGGTATAATATTTCATACAACACTTCAAAACATACAACACTTCACAAAAGTTGCCATAAAGTTATTTCGACAATCTTGAAAATTAATTTTAATTATTGTGGCAAATCTTAATCATTAGGCAGTTAAAGATAATATTTAACTAACTTAATGTAAAAATGCGGTTTAATTGCAAATTGATGTGTTTATATAAAATTAAAATATAAAAATATATGAAATTTAGTCGTAATTTATTATCTATAACATACAATATATTTTTTAAAATCATATTCTAATTATTTCAACAATATAACATAATTTTTTTCTAATTTTAAATTTTTAAATTTTGCATACAAGTAATTAATTCAAATTATATATTTAATTAAATGATGAAATAAAATGATAAGTGGTATTAACTATATGAATATTAAATGTTAAAACATTCATGAGCAGTGACAAAATGTAGAGTAAGAAAAGATGCGTAGGTATGAAATAGATATTTTATTTGCTTTATCATGATTTGGATTAAAATTTTTATTGTTCATTAAAGGTAAGTGGTTTATATTTTATGTTATACAAGTTATTTTAGTACAAGACGAAAAGCTCCGTGAAAGTTATTTTGTAGCAATTTTAAACAAATATTTCATGCTTATTTTATGCACCGGCATTCATTTTCGATGATAATCTTTCTTTTCAAATGAAATCAATCCTCTATGGCTATTCCGATACATTTAAACTTTGGGGAGAATATTTCCAGTTCATTAATTATAAGGAAGACATTCTACCTTAAGAAAAGTCTGCAAATTGAAACGCCATGTCTCAGGGGACAATAGACCCCCTAATTGCTCCTTCAAGAATGTTAATAGACCCTTCCGCTAATGAAGAGGCAGTGATGTAAGGTCTGGCGGAATTCTGATAGCGACTGATGTTGAAATAGTCGGGGAAAGAAAAGTACCAGGGTTAAATCGATAATAATTTAGAATACTGCGAATTGTATCTTAAAGGAAGAAATTTATTTTAATACAAGGTTAAAAGAACATTGAGAAGTTCATTTATAAGACGATCCTTAGTATCGCCATTTAGCAATAAATTGGATCGCTTAGGTTAATGAAGATGATCCAAAGTGTCCCATTGATAACTGGGACTCAAACATAAAAAGAAAGCAATTTGATTTTACTATACACTATTTATTTGGGCATAATTTTTTTAGTTTGAAAAATATAGTTCTATTTTCTTTCAGATTATGTTTTCTGATAGCGACTGATTTCCGACTGATAAGAAATAACCTTTTTATCGCATTTAAATAGCTTTTATTATCTTGCTTGAAATTCTTATGATTCCTTAATTCCTTCTTGAATTGCACAATGAAATATTTAAAAAATGAAGAGGAAGCTGCTTTAAAACTTTCATGAACCATGAGAAGTAGGCTTCTCACCAAAATCAATTTTTATATGAAATTATGACAGAAGTTATATGACTTATACACTCTTTATTAATCATAAAAAGAATTATAAATAATACGCGTTAATATTTGTCTTGAATTTGGTTCTCTGCAAAAGAAGCATGAATTTACCAAATTATACACAAATATAATTTAAAAAGTGGGTGATTTTTTGAAAGTTTAAAAAATCAGCAAGAATGAGATGCTTTCCCACGAAGACTTTAGATATTATTGTTACACAAAAATACTTGAAGCATACTTCTCCCTATTTAAAATTTGTGAAAAAAATGTTTTATAATGAGAGCATTTTTTGCTAAATATATCTTTTTAATAGTAACTGCTCTCATGAATTTTCGTAGTGAATCTTTACCAGATTTTCACTTTATATTTCAAGCAAAACCGTCTGAAACTATTACTACGCTAAACTAGCTTTTGCACCATTTAAAAATTTAATAAATATATTTTAAAAATTACGTCGATTTAATTGACATGCAACTTTTTTTCTAAATTTTACATACTATTTTTTCCCGTAATTTTCAACATTGCTTTCATTGTTTCAATGAAATTTAAATCATTTTCACTGTTTTAAGAAATATTTAAAAGTCTGAATTTTTCCCTTTGTAAAGAATTAAGAATTTTCTTTATTATCTGCTATCAACATTGTAGAAATAGAAGAAATAGTAACAAGACAAAAATTCATATCCTTTAGATGAATATTGGAAAGTCCCACAAGCTGAATAAGGCATATCGACTCCTTATTCTGATTGAAAACATAAGTACTGTGGTAATAAATAACTGAAAAGTGCAAAAACCTTATTTTCAGAGCACAGCTCCAAAAAATCAGCTGACTGACACTAAACGCTTACCGGATTATCTCAAGTTTTCTCAGAATCGTATATACTGCAGGTAATTATTATCCCGAGAAAACTCGTGAGCAGAAGAATTTAACAGTGCCATTTTTTTTATCATGGTTTTACTCGGTCTAGAGCAAATGAAAGAAAATATTCAACTTTGATTGGCAGTTTGCCGAGTTTCATTGATTTCGTATTTCTTTTGGAGGGACTGATCACTTGTTTTCCCTATTGCATTGTATATGTCTGCTTGTGGATTAGTAATGTATGAAGAAGGACAGTCTTGTGTTTGAAGAAAATAAAATAATGGCGTTGATGCAAGTTATCGAAGGCCATGATTTTTCAGATGGCGAAACCTGCTAGTGAAAAAAACAATCCAACATGACAGTGTACTCTGCGTTCCTGTAAAAGAGATTCCAGAAGTAAACCAGTAAGAAAATATACGAGATACCAGTGTACAGAATGTCAAGTATGACTTTGTGTTTTCCCCTGTTTCAAAATCTGTAATGCAAAGAAAAATATTTAACTTTTTTTTCACTCGCCTGAGATAACACGGGATAATATACTAACATTAAAACTAAATGCTTTTACATCCCTAAGAAATCAAAATTCAACTAAAAACCTACATATTTTGTTTTGTTTCGTTTCCTTGTGTTTAGTAATAATTAAAAAAAAAGGTGATGATTTTTTTTGTATTTTTTTTTCAAAAAATGTGTAAGAGAAGCTTTTAAATAATTACAATATAGCATAAAGCGCTATTACTCGCTGGAACGCAATTCAACTGACTGCTATTGAATCCGTCTCTTAGGTTTCTATATTTCGAGAATCGAATATTCTCGAATAAACTGCGGAAATCATGTCTTAAGGGAGAAATGACCAAGATTCCTGTATATTGGAATCTTGGATGTATATCAAACCCATAATATTAAAATGGATGTCAAAACCAGTAATGCCAGAATGAATGTCAAGCCAATAATGTCAGATTGGATGTCAAACCAATTCTTTTCCCAATGGTTCTGCATCCATTCAACAGCCATTGTTAATTTTGTAAAATTATTTTCCATGTCATTCGAAATAGTGTACAAGAACGCAGTCGTCAATATAGAAAATTTATGTAAATACCTTTTTAGAAATTCTATGTCGCCATTGAACTACATTCTCTTTAGGATTGTTCATTGTGCAATTAAAATAAAAAGTTTTAGATTATTGAAATAGCATGACTTTAATGCATCTTTTATATGATGCTTATTTTATCAAGAGGATTTTTATCCTTAAGTTATGCCTAAAAATTAAATTGAAACTGAAAACAAAGAATAATACAACGAATCAAATGGTCATCAAAGGCTGTTATAAAAGCCATCTGATAAGAAAAATAAACAGCTGTTTCTTAGAAAATAAATAATCAACAAAGCAACCTTCATGTATACGCAGATATGCAATTGCTTCTGTATTCTCTCAGTTTTTGAAAACTCACAATGTTTCTTCATTATCTTTCTAGAAATAATATCTTTATTTATTAAGACTTGATTTAAAACATTTCAAAGTAATCCAAATAATAATTTGGAAATACGGATGGAACTATCTGAATTATTTGTCTTGGATGCTATTGAATTTCTTGAAATACAATTCTATAGATAGCAATAATAATTTTATGAAAAATGAAATCAAACCATGATCTGTTTTACTTTTTTTCATCAATTTGAAATCAGATATTTTTTTCTTCTTTCAATTTCCTAAAATTTATTTTACGTTAAAATTCAAAGATGAAATATCAATTTAATCTCCAATCCGTTCTCCTATTCAGTTTTATTAATAAATTATGCTTGTCAAAAATATTTATTTATTTGTTAAAAAAATCTAAAAACTTAGAAACCTAGAAAATCCTAAGGATTAAAAACTTAACAGAGATATTCTGAAAGTTACGACATTAACTAAGACAAAATGAAAATGTCTTATCAAAAAACACACAAAAAAAAATTTTGTGTGTTTGCAAAAGAAGGTTCTCAAGATGTACTGCCTTGAGATAACTGACATAAAAATTATCTTTTTTCCACCTTTAAGTTCTTATCTTCTTAATTGTCTTTCAAATTGAAATTAGATAATAAAACAGTTGACAAAAGAGTACACCAGTTTCTGAAAATATATCGTCCAAAATAAAACAAAATAACCTGGTTAAAAAGAACTTAGAACAAGTGTGACAGCTAACTGTTACAATTCCACGCAAAACACTGAATTTATTCACCAACTTTCTAACTTCAGACTCAACTTATGACGCTAGATTGTACAAGCAAAAATAATAAAAAATCCTTGAGTATAAACTCTCTTGTTTTGTAATTACAATTCAGAGATGATATAGGAGAGGGTAGTTTGGGAGACAAATAAAAGCTTTCCGCCATCCAAAAGAATGAAATGAGGTTCCTTTGAAACGTTTTCGTAATTCCGGAGCGTAATGAGAAAGACAATGTTCGTGTTTTGCTATTAAAACTTTTAAATGGAAATGGTAAAAAAACTAGTGTCAAAAAGTTGAGCTTGGAAAAGATAAAATTTTAACAAAGTAATTGCAACTGCATTTGTTTCGTAGAACACGAATATATATTTATACACCAACTGTAACTTGAGTATAATTTATCATCAGAGTAAAAAAAAAAAAAGTTAATAAACTTTTACGAGACATGTTTTCTACATTTAAAAAATCGGTTCGCATTATAGTGATTTCTAAAATCTCTGTTGGTTTCGTGTTTTAAGTTACATGAAGAATGTTTGTTTAACCCTTATTAGTTTTCTGGAATATATAATTACCATTTGCAAAAGGTATTTCGTGTGATTAACAAATATTTGAAATAATAAACAGGATAACCAGATGCTTAATATTTGATTGAGCTATTTTAATAGCTCGGAAGTACACCAAATCAATCATTAATTAATATTTAAATTTAAAAAAGACAAATATGCTTACCACTTCCTGGTCAAGTTGAGATGGTTTTCGTAACGACATTAAATTCTAGTATTTGTCTTAAATTTTAAGTCCCCGAAAAATTCCAAAAATAAAACTCAATATGTTGTATGGCTTATGTATAAGTAATATAATATTTAATATTTAATTTACAAATAAAATAACCAGAATCGGTTATTTTATTTGTTTAATTTAACACAACGTTCTTTTTTAAAGGAACAAAAACCGCTCACCATGTTGGAGTTTCTTAAAACTCCATTGTTCTTCATTATAATTATTTTCATATTTTGACTTCATTTTTATTGTGTTTTTTTTTAATACTGCATTTTATGAAACTTTGATTTATTTAACTCAAAACGAGATTCAGATGTTATTAATAAAACAGTCTCAGATTACAACAGCTTTATTTTTTGCAATATATCGATACTCCTAGCAATTCTATTAAATGCAAAATGAACTTCAGACTTTTATATAAGGCAATGCTAAATTTTTATGCCAAGCAATTCTGTGACTTTTAAATAAAAAATGAATAAAATTGTTTTAAATTAACTAAAATAAATAGGTAAATATATTTACCAATGAAAATTATATGGTAGTTTCACCCTTAGCGCTCGGTAATAAGTATGATTGCCACTTTCAGTTTCAACAGAATGATTTCTGATAAGTATATTTACCATTCCTTATTCCATACATTAAATTGAAAAGCTACGAGAGTTACATGTTTTAATATTTACATCAACAGGTAACCGTGACATAACGCCAGAAAATTTATATGTTGATGTTCTACTTTACCCTGTAAAGGGTTAAACTTTCGTTATAATTAAGATGATGTAACTTTATTACACAATGCAAATTACAACTAGTTCATATCTCGAATATAGAAACATTAAAAAAATCATACATGAAAATTTCAAAGATGAAATGAAGTTGTACTAACGTAACTGGAATTTTTGTACCACTAAATAAATATAATTTTCTCATTAGGATTTCTTAGACCATCAATTCATTTCATCATTGGGATTACTTTGACCGTCATTTGATTTTATCTTTGGGCTCACTTTGATCTTCACGAAACGAGTATTTTCAAAGAGGGTTATTTTTAAAAACTGGTACTTGGATTTCAGCTGAAACTGTACGTATATCTGGAGATAGGATTCTCTCTACATATTGTGTTTTTTTCTGGTTATGGCCTGGAATTCTCGCTAACAATCACTTGGGTGATCTCTGACCTTTCTCCAAGTCATAGTATATCAAACGGAAATTATTCCTGTGTTCCCTTTGTCTATTTCCGAAACTCTTGTCATTTTGCTTGCACACTACATGAAGATGTCATGATGAATCTTCATCATAAACTTTCGAAAACAGATATACCTAACAATTTTTCTGATGTTTATTCTTTGCACAGGAATGATAAAAATTTCACAAGTATAACAAAACAAATCGGGTTATTTATGTTTCTGCGATGCGAAGTAATAGAAGTAGGTATAAGGAGAGATCTGTGTTCATATATAAATATTTTAAAAAATCATTATTATTAACTTTGTACATTAGCAATAACTTGAATAGTAATGCACTTTGCTAATTAGAACGATAATATCTTACTACAATACCTCAGGTGTATTTATACTATTCTAGAATGTAATCTGTCTTTGGTCTTCTATGTCGCCATTCAACTGGAGTCAGTAAGAGAACGTTTAAATAGGATATATAATCATCCAACTATAATCCATACAGTAAGGCCACGCATGCATAGAAACAGTGCAGTAAGTACTTGTCGCTTCTTGACAAGCATTTGCTATAGTCTACTGTTTCTGAGTATTCGCGATCTTCTTACAACTCATGCTTAACTTTCTGGAATTTTAAAATTGGCTGAATGTATGTTAGCCTAGACGAAAGCAATCGTACTTTTTACGATTATCAGCCTTTCTAGCGAGTGTAGTTGCATTCTTAAAAGAAAAAGAAACTGTTGATGTGATAAAGTGAACTAACAACAGTTTTGAAATAACTATTACACTTTGAAATGGATCAAAAGTTGAGCTCGTCAGAAAGTTAATTGCAAATGGCTTACTTATATTATTCTTAATTTAAATATCAAAAATATTCAATTAGTTTTTAAAACCATAAACTGGAGTATGAATATTCTGATTCATTGGTTTATCTTCTGCAGTACTAAATATAAATTTTAGTTGCAATGTGTATTTTAATTTATCGCTTATTTTAGAATACAAAAATTTCATTTAACTAGTTCCTACGTGATATTTCTTTAACTAGTTCCTACGTGATATTTCTTTAACTAATTAATATTAATATTAATTTAACTAATTCCTATAGTACTTATTATGTACTACCCAGTTATTGTTTTATATTTTAACATCTGAATTATTATACACAATTCATAACAAAGTTTTTATGTGAAGACTCGTTAAGAAAATGTTATTTCTTCATCTAAATTGATATTTTTCAGATAACAGAGAAAAAAATTTAATTTCCACTTAAAAAATCTAATTTCATGGTGTACATTTTTTATCTCTACTGATCATAACTTTTTAATTTTTTTTAAAGAATAAGAGGTTTTTTGCTTAGGACATGGTTAATTTTTTTCTTCTTTGAATATTAGTGAGACGCAAAGTATTTTTTATATTACGGGATTTTATTTTTTTATTCATTTATTTAGCTACTGAAACACCTTTTCAAGGAAAAAATTCTAACTTTTAATGATTGGAAACTTATTGCTTATGGCGGTAACATTTTTACAAGCGAAAAATATCTAATTAGAATAAGTAAAGAGAAAAATGCTGAAATTATCTTCATGAGAATAATAATAAAATAAATAATTGCATTTCAGAAATAATTATTGAAAAATAATAAGCAATTTATTATTCTACAATCTATTATATCCGCTTCTGAGATCAGAGATGATTTTCAATTACTTAAAAAATATTTAGATTGGGTATAAACATATCAATATATAAAGTATAGGCAATGTATTTATGATCATAAAAATGTAGTTTCTAAAGAAAAAAAAATATATTCAAACCTCTACTTGTGTTCAAGAGTTAATTTCTAAATTATTAATGATATTCATACACTTCCAATTAGAAAAATTACTATTAAATAACGAAAATTTCCACTTTTTATTGTTTGTACCAATACATAACAGTGGGTAATCTGAATTTTATACTGTCCTCTACTTCCTTCTTCATCTATCTATCTGGCCTTACAAAAATAAAGCTCTTGATATTTTTAATTAACTAATTGGCTCAATGGAAGAATCAAGAATCAAATTAAATTTATTATTTTGTATAATGCATGGAAATATACCAAAAGAAAAAAAGAAACCAAAGAAAGAGAGTTTCCTCACATTTTTTCAGAATATCTTTAATATGTGTATTTTTATATTATTAACCGTATGCAATTGCTGAACAATAATTACTAACAAGATTGCTTTTAAATTTTCGGGGCTTTTTGAAAACTAACGCCGGGTGCTGTTGATACAAGGTACCAGAATACAAAATCTGTATTTTAAAAGCCCTATTGGAGGGCCGTGGTGGCCTGGTGGTAAGGTCTCGGCTTCGGAACCGGAGGGTTTCAGGTTCGAGACTCGATTCCACCGAAGATCCGTCGTGTGAGGGGGTCTCTTGCACGTTAAATCTGTTAGGCCAAAGTCCTCCCGCTGGTGTGGTGTGGTGTGGAGTGGGGTGCCACTTCAGGTGTCGTCCTCGTCATCTGATCATGGTTCAAAATTACGAGGTCCGTCCCAAAATAGCCCTCGTGTTGCTTTAAACGGGACATTAATATAACTAAAATAAACTAAACCAATAGATGAATAGCTAAATCTGGCATAAAATTATAATTATAGCTAAGAAATCACAGATCAAATGTCATATATTTAAATATTGCGCGTTTGAGTTATCACATTTATATATGTGTGAAAGTACAAACTAATAGATGATCTATCCCCTTGACGAATAATAGGTCAAATAGTTTAAATAGCACAGATTTAACACATAAAGTGTACTTTATGTATTAAATCTGTGTGCCAAATTTTATATGCCTATCTCTCTTGCAGTTTATGATCAATAATAATAAAAAAAATAAACAGATTTCCTCTGAATGTATTTCATTCAAAATTTTATAGAAAGAGTTGGTGTAAAGACCAAAGCATGCTGCTATCTCTAATAGGATGTATGATTTTGGGGAATATATTAATTCTAAGTTGTTAATCATTAGATAACTTATTGTTTACAATTTTTGCATAACTTTTAGATGTTTTTATATTATTTTTTGATTTTCAAATTATTTTGCAAGAACACTTCATTCCAATTACTTATCATTCTTTATTCCGTTATCACGCTTATTCGCCCAAATTTCGAAATCACAGCAATGTTACCCCTTCGTACCATGAAACTCAAAAAATATTCAAATTGTTTACATAACAAAAAAATGATGTGACTATCATGACATTTCAGCTCTAAAATAGTTATTCTCAATTTGATGAGTACTTAATCCATTCAGAAGTTATTCCAATCAGGTAAAGAGCAAAGAATTTTAACACCAAGATGTAAACCTCTTAATGATGTGACGCTTGATGAAAAAGCATGATCTGAGTAAAATGATTTGATTAATTTGTCTTCAAATATTGGGAAGAATTTAATAGTTTATAGGCTTTGTTCCCTCTAATAAGACCTAAGTATCGGCTTTCACCTGTAGTCGACAAACTCATAGCATCCATATACCATGCATGATTCTGCCGTTTTTGTAATTCAATACAGATTCTGATACAAATTCCTGTTAGTCTAAATATACATAGTGATAACTTTTGAAAGGTCAAGGCCTTTCCTAAACGATTGCCTAGGAATAGGAATAAGTAAATAAAAAGCAAAATTTAAATCAAAGATAACAATAACAGGCCTGGTCTTAGAGGTCTTGAAATTAAGTGTTGGCTTCAAACCCACATTAAAAAAACACTGAAAGAAATTCGAAGGATACTTTGCTGATTTAATAAAAAAAAATTCTGACAGCAGTAATATATTTTTAATTAGAAAATTCCTTTTTCATTTGAAATTTTTTTAATTCATTGAATAATAAAATAACATATAAATTTTAAAAGGAATGAACTTTTTATAAATTGCGAATTCTTCTAAATAGCTTGTCTTTATGGATAAAAATTAGAAATTTAATTGAAAAGAAATTATCATATTAACTTTCTCTACTGAAATTCATTTTCCATTTTTTATAATTGCAGATGAAATTTACAATCTACTTTTCAACTACCTTGTGAAAAATGTTAAGAAATAATTATAAGTGTTTGAATTGAAAATTCTGGTTTTGTAAAATATGAAATAAATGCGTAAAATATGAAATAAATGGAAAGTTAAGATCAGCATCAGCAGTATAATTGTGAAATTATATACGAATTCAATTAAAAACTAATGTTAATAATTGGTCAAAGATATAGCATTCTCATCAACTTTTAAAACTTAAAATAATTGTAATTTTGAATACTTAATAAGAAAATTGACTTTATATATCTGCAATAATTATAAATTTACATTAAAATAAACAAGTTGAAAGGAATAATTCCTAATAGCTACGAATGAAAATAAACAAATATAAATTTTAAAAAATACTTTTACTGAGATAGAGATTGTCATTGAACTATTCTGTGTATGAATGAGATTGAAGAATGGTTTTATAGATGGGATTCAAAAACTGTTGGAGTAAAAAAATGATTTTGAAAAAAATTATTTCCGAAATTACAAAAACGCTCAGCTAAAAAAAGATTAACATAGAAAATATGAATTATTACATAATAATCCAAAGACTTAAAATAAAAATTTCTTTATATCCGGATCTTGAAAAGTCTAAGTATACAGTGAAATTATAATCCTAGTCCATGTATAAAAAAGCATTAAAATTTAAAACCAGCATAGAAACTACTGAGATTTTTTATCAAGAAATGTATCATTAAAACTTTTCTCAGTCATTGCAAGCATTTTCAATCTTGTTTTGCCAAATTTTTCGACTCTCTTTTTACCTAGATAAATCTCTTCATTTCCCTAAAATAAGCATATTTCTACTCTGGTTATCGTTCTTGTAGGATTGTTCCATCGTTTTAGTCATGCAATCTTTTTTCCAGGACCAGGGGAGAAACTTTCAAAACTATGTAGTTCTACTGCCCTGTTACCAAAGTTAAGTCTTTAAATTCACATTTTTTTTCAAGAATTTTGATATGGGAGGTTATTTTTAATATTTGGATCATATCATTATACTTAATATTAATGTTAGGATTTCTTTAATAATGGGTTTAATTTTAAGTTATCTAATTGAACTCCAATTTCAATTATTCAAAAAAAATTGTCAAAATTACTAATAGCTATAAATTTGGTGGAAACAATAAGATATAATTTGTTTACATAAGAGTCATAACATACATATTTACCTTCCACTCCAGGTTGAACAGCCTGAAATCCATCTAATTATGTTAGTGAAATCTTTTCATCTCATATATAATAGAATTTAGCAATTTTGCATAATCTTAAAATCTCTAAGTAAATTTGAAGTTACTTATTTATCTGCAAAATCTTGAAATCGTATGTATGAAGAACTTATCGATCTTGGCGTAGACAGAAAAATAACAGAGTAAAATTTGGGAAAGTCAAAATAAACAAGTACTAAACTTAAAATTTCATATTGGGGCTTCATTTCTTCAACATATAGGATAGTATATTCATGCAGTAAGTATCTTTACAACATCATAAAGAATTATCTATGCTTACCTTCAGTTCTTTCGCTGCTGATAATTGAAAGAATATAAATACATTTAGGCAATATGAAGATCTAGAATTAATTTGATCTTCATATTGCCAAAATGTGCTGATAATAATAACTATTGGAGTTTTTAATTATTGTAAAAAATTCGTTTATTTATCGAAAACGCATTTATCCCTCCAAGCATGCAAAACATTTTGTTGAAATTTTTGGTGCTGCTCTATTGTGCTTTACAATACATCATATGTTTATAAAATTTGCAAAAGATGATACCTTAAAATACTTTACGAATTTTTTTGATATGATAAAACAATTAATTTATCATTTACTGAAATGAATCATTTATATTTTTTTCTTTTCAGGGGAAAAACACAAAGAGAAAGAATACAAATCGAACAAGAAAGTGTACAATGCTGTACTTTGACTTCTATGGTGTTTGTTACTTTGGTACGATGAGAGGTACAATATATTTTCTTTTATTTCGATAAAAGTAACACTAATCTCAAATCACTTTATCCTATTTTCAGGATAATGGCAAATTTTGCATACTTCCTGTTGATCGCTTGATCATTTTCTTCATATCGCAAAATATTTTCATTATTTCCTATAAAAACAACAGCAATCTAATTATTGTGAAAAGGTAAATTTGATTTACCCAGAAAATACATAATTCTCTTTAATTTCGTAATATACTGGAAGCTCAATTTGTAATTAAAGATTCTAATCTTTAAGCCTACTTCAGTCTCTAATTTTGTATGATACTGCGTGACATCTTAATACTAAATTATTTAAACTTGAGACTAATTTTTGATTGCCATTCTTTATCACTAGTCAACTTATTGACTTTAAGATTACTTTTCGGTTCTTAGGTTACTTTAAAATAAATTAAAATATCCGAATAATGCTTTGAATAATATGCGTTATTACTTGGCAAACAAGTATTTGCACAACTATAACAAATATTGAGATAACAAAAACGTAATGTGATTATCTTAAACATTAGTCGTCACAATAATCAACTAATGTATCAGTTTTATAGGGATGCATTTGATCCATTTTAAACTTATAACAACCAGGAAATTTACCCTTGATTTTAAAATCAAGTAAGGATAGAAGTATCTAAATTAACTTAATGACTCTAAGTAATATCATGAAAAAGGTCAAAATTAAGGACTTCGTTTTTAACATTCTCATTACGAGGGAAGATATAACTTGTCTTCTAGGAATATTTACTATGCTCGATGGATGAGATAAGTTGTCCTCTACTCAAGGTTTTTCTATAATATTGCTGCGTACCAGCGGCTTATTTCATCGACATTTTAGCATATAGCAGACCTTAGTAGGACAAAGCAGGACTAGAAACCTAGCAGGACAAAAACGTGTCATTTCTGCGATGAAAGTATTCATAGGATTATTTTTACTGATTACTTCTGCTTACATCTGCCAATGTTGGATCGTTGATTCATTCAAATCCCATGCATGGTTAAATCACTTCAAGTTCAATAGATTCTGACCTAAAGTCTTATCGCTCTAAATAAACCAATAATCCATTGAGTTATATCCTCTGAAAGTAAGAAGCCTTTTCCTAAGGCTCAGCGATATACATAAATAACTAATGTCAGAGCAAAAGTTAAATCAAAGACTATCCCGTCGAAATTATTAATAAAACTTATTATTTTAAATCAAAAAATACTTATAATAATTCAACTGTTATGCTGCTGCGGTTTTAACAAAAACAAATCTACTTAAAAATTCTGAAAGAAGTAATGTTTTTTTTTTCAAATAATAGAATTCTATTATTATATTCCTCATTCATTAAATAGTGATAAAATGAGTGCATTTTAAAAGAAATAAACTAATTCATTGCCTTAAGCTCTTGTAAATAAATAGATTACATGCCCAAAAAATTCTAGTTAAATCAATAAATGCAACTTTAACTCTTTATTTGAATAAGCTTTATTTTCTTTAAATTTTAAAGTTTATAAACTTATTTTTAAATTTTCTATAAATTTTATCTTTTTAAAATATGCAAGTCAAAGATGCAACATCCTCTTGATTAAAAAAAAAATAATTTTGTATTTTAGATCCCATTCAAAGTTAAAATAATAATTACAAATATTACAATTTTTGGCTTCAAAAAATTGTAGTAAATGCAAAAGTGAGCAAAATTTAAAACTGCATTCACATCTGAATTCTGAACATATATAAGCTAATAAAAACAAAACTAAAAATTAGACTAAAATTCAACAGTCTTCTTTACTCCTAAAAAATTAGGCAATTAAATTTTAATGACTGGTTTTACTTTGTGGCAGAATTTTCTCTACTGCTTCATTCTATTTTCATTGCTATACCATTTTATTTTCAATACAAAATTTTCACGTGTCATAAAAAGCACTCATAATCTGCTCTATTATTAATAAAAACGGATATAACATTATATAGATTGTTAACATACTTAGAATGAAGTTTTCAATTTTAATATAAATATTACAGCTAATTTCAAACAATTTTGAAACTGATCTAATTATAAAACAATGATAATTTAAAGATAATCGATCTAATGTTATTCAAAAATTCTAATTTGCGTCATCGTTAACTTCTTTTGTAAAAGGGCCTCATTATTCATTTTGGTTGTCTCATAAATCACTGTAGCTAGTAATTGCAAAGAAAGACCGTAGACACATTAATGATATTCTAACAAAATTTAATCAAGCTTTGCTATTTAATTCCATATCATAATAACTGTTTCCTATAGTTCTATTTCTGGTTTTCTACATGGAAATAGTTTCGAAGAAGAATCTTAATTTGATGAAATTATGTATATCAGAACCTTAATTTGTTCGGAATTAATATTAAATGCTTCATTAACGCAACGTATGTAGTTGTTCAATCAATATATTCGCTATTTATCAAGGCTTTGAATGTTCTTATTTCGATTTAAACTTTGTAATGACAGTATAATGATTTAACAGTATTATTTTTATAAGCATTATATTATTTGCGAAGAATCCTTCAGGATTCATTAAAAATAAAAAAATACAACACAATACAATATTATTTTCAAAGTATAAGGCACTAATTAAAATGTTGTAGTGCAATATTATTAAACAAAATTGAAATATAACTACCTATTTTACAAAGTAAGCTAATAATGAATCATTTTTAAAGCAAAATAAATTCTTTTTTATGTCTGCTATTGAGCTATTTGTTGTTTTTAATTCGCAATACTATCTGAATAAAAATTCAGAGCAATACTTTTATCTGCAGAAATGGAATTTACACTATTACATACTTTTACACTTTTCTATACTAAATTATTGATGTCATATTTATTTTTAAAATATTTCGAGGACTTTATATATTCTATACGTTGATTCAGAACAATACTTTTATTTAAGAAAATACAGTTTACACCATAAGAAGAGTTTAGTTTCATGTTTCAATCTGCTACATTAAATTATTGTTTTCATATTTAATTTTTTAATATGTCAAAAACTTTAGATGCACAGTGTAAATAGGTTTTTATACAGTATTAAAGTCACAGCATCAAATATGTCAAAAAATACAAAATGGTGTTATAACTTACAGAAATAAAGTTTAAACCATGAGGAGAGTTTTAGTCCAATCCTCATTTTCCTACATTATTTAATTGCTTTCATATTTAATTTTGAATAATTTCTAAAAATTTTAGGCACATCTTGCGTACATTAATTTTATAATCCTAAATTATAATTACGAAAATCATCCGAAAATTGCATTAGCACTATAATACTTAAAATGCCTTCAATAATATATTAAATAAAAATTCAAGATAGCTTATATGGATTTTAACTGTGCGCCATAAGCAAAATAATATTAATAAAATTGTAGAAAATAGTATCCTTTATACTTTCAATTTCACTAAAGGTTTCTATAAAGCTATTTAAATTTTTGAGCAGTCTGAACTTATTTTCTACAAACAGTTTCAGAATTTATATAGTCAACCCCCACCTGTACCTTCAAAAATGCTTTCGAAATTACTTCTACTTTTCTAATAAAACCATCCGGGAGTTACTAGGCCTCCTGTCTCTGATGCAACAAATTTTGACAGAGAGATTTGCACTTTTCTTTGAAGGAGCTGTAAATCAAAGCTGTAAAAAATGTCTTTGTGTCCTTTGGGATATTGTGTTTCGTAGAAAAACGTACGCCAATGATTTTGAGCTCTTTGTCTTGTTCTGGAAACTGAACGTCAACTTGGGACTTACGCCAAACCATTTAGGTTTGAAGTCGTTTTTTTATGGTTGCAATAACTTATACGGAGCCATGGGATAAAACGGATAAATATATATGAGCATTCTTATAACCTTCTTCAATATGTTTGTAGAATATAATTTCAGTTACCAGCTGGCTAGTAATGTAAGTAATATAATTACTAAGTTAAATATTTGACTTGTTAGAATTTATGGACTATTTCCTTTTGTTCTGAAGATATTGAATTAGAATTTTCGTGATGCCAAATAATAAAACTAAGTCCATATCTTCCTCCAAATTCCCCAGAGTAAAACACATATCTGTGTCAAAAAATAAAGCAATGCGTTTTTTCTTATTAGAATTATTAGCACAGAAATAAATAATCCGGAATAAAAAGTTTTTTTCATAGTCTAGTTTTATCAAATAAGTGATGGAATTCGTAATAATTAATTTGCTTTATCATAGCAGATAAATCTATATAGTTTTAGAAGAAGACAGTATCAGTTTTAACACCTAATGGACAAAACTCGTTTCTCGTGTTAATTTTATTTGATGATTAACTTTATGATTCCATTTTCTGAAATCAATCTTATCTCTTTATTATTATTTGGAAAAAAATATCCATTTTAGAAACTCAAACATTCCTGAAAGTTTTAGCACATTTGCTTTAATGTATGCTTTAAAATCGTTGGTTGCTATTTAACACGGTTTTAAAGCATTAATAGTACTGAAATTGGAAGGCAGGAACTAATAAAAAATTGAAATAACATGTTAACATAATAGTTAATGAAGTTTGCTGAACAGAATTAAAACACCAGATTTAGCCGAAGTATGCATTTGCGCAAAACAGCATTGGTAAAACTCAACAACATATTAGCAAAATGCAAACAGATATTCAGTTACAGCAACAGCACAAAATTTTGAGAATGCAATTAAAGAGCTGACGTCGCAAGGCAGAGAATTTTCTAGACGGATTTACTCGCTAATGTAGGTTTCCCAACAAATATTACCTATAACTTTTTTCTTTTTGCATTTTCTTGAGCCTCCAGTTTTGTGTTAAGTTGAACAAAATTTATCCCCTTTTTTTTCGACACTCACCAAGTTTGAGATTCATTTACATGGTATTCATTAAGTATCCTACAGCATATCTGTAAATTTCTCTTCTTAACTGTGAAATTAACTGCACAAGGAAACACTAATACGATTTCATTACAATATATATCGTGTATCCCTCAAACTGAAGTCCCCAAGTGAAATCTGATTGGTATGTGGCAGCTAATCATTGTCGTTTATTGCTGGCAATCTATTCTTCATTGTTCTCTCGTGATGTAAAATTATCATTATTTAAATGGAAAATTGTTCCTTTCTATTATATATACCGAATTTCTAATTGCAGCATTTGTTAAATAAAACACAATTATAATTTAAATTTAAGTAAATGTCCCTAACAGAATATTATTAAATTAAAACCGATTTACAAGAGATATTGACAATGCACAGTTAACATTTAACAACTACATAAAATAAATTCCTTTGGTTCTCCAAAGCCATATAGAGATAAATGTTTGGCAGTTCCATTAAAACTGAATGAAAAGCAGATTTTAATTTTGGAAAAAAAAGCATAGTAATATTTAATAAAATCCCTGACAATGTACAAGATACGGATTTATTGATTTTTGCAAAACGTTTATGTATGCAATTAAATATTAGAGCAATAACGGCTCCCAGACTATAATCATTAAATAATATATGAATTTTAAACAATTTTTGCAATATTTTATTTTATTTATTCATTTGATTATAACAAAAATTGAAGTAGATAGGGCCATATAATTAAAGCTATAATTAATAATAATCGTGAAAGCTGTTTTGTTGTAATTCGTTTTCTGTAAAAAAAGAAGAAAAAAAGTCACAGATTCTATGTGCTTGATTTTTAAAAATATATGACGATTGATATAAATGTTGCTTCATTAGTTTGATCAATACAAATTTTAAGCAGATCCTTTTACAAGGTCTGAACAAACTATTCCTTAAAAGATTTCGAAATCTATATAAAATAAAATGACATCTGTTAAAGTAGAAAGTATTTGTTTTATACATATTCAACAAGGTTTTTACTCAAGTGATAATTTATTCTCAGGTTTCATTCGCTGTATTTCGGTAATACAAATACATTTTCGTTTAATAAACAGAGCTACTTTGTTAAAATATAATCCTTCCTTAGCACAAGTTTATGTCAAGTACTTTTTACCACTGTCATGTAAACGTTTAAACAGCAAAATAAGAACTGTATATTCCTCTTTAAACTTCAAAATTATGAAAATATTTCAAAGAAATGTTGTTCCATTATTTCTGAAGACACAAAGTTTTATTTTTCACACGAACGACTCTCTTGTATTAACTTCTGGATTCTAATTATGAAGCAAGAAAGTATGCACGCACGTTTTTGAAGCTTACTTTATATACCGTGGCGTTATGACATATGTTTAAAGTTAAAATGTTTTAAAATTTAGCATTTTCCATGTTATTGCTGCTGTCGAAAGTCACACTCCTTATAAATGCTTATTAACATAGTTACCTTTGCTTTTTTCTGTAAAATATTCTTGAAAAGTGAATGTTTTCAGATTTAAATGTTAAATTAACTTATTTCTAACAAGAATATAGCTACTTTAAATAATGCAGTTGCAGTACATGTTGTTATTGTTACTTATGGCACTGAAGAAGACCGCTGGCAGAATGATCTCAGTGATTTAAGTGGAAATGAGTGTATCTTGTTTGTTCAGTAGCGCCAACTAGAGTCAGGTGTACGACTTGACTACTTCATGCTTCAAATTCACTTGCACAACTTTTTTTATAGGGGGTGGCACATTCATACAACTCATAGATAGTACATTAAATAACAGCCGTGCCCTATCCGAGACTCGAAGCTGGACGCTCTAACCAGGGGGAAGACAAGCTACCCTTTATACCAGAACTCAGGCAGTTGCAATACATAGTGCCAGAGAGCCGCGGTGGCCCGGTGGTAAAGTCTTGGTTTCGGAACCGGAGGGTTTCAGGTTCGAGACTCGATTCCACCGAAGATCCGTCGTGTGAGGGGATCTGTTGCACGTTAAATCTGTCAGGCCAAATGTCCTCCCGCTGGTGTGGCGTGGTGTGGAGAGGGGGGTGCCAGTTCAGGTGTCGTCCTCGTCATCTGACCATGGTTCAAAATGACGAGGTCCGTCCCAAAATAGCCCTAATGTTGCTTTCAAACGGGACGTTAATATAACTAAACTAAACTGAACCATAGTGCCAGAATGACATTCTGGTGCTAGCAGTGAAGTTTTATATGTCTGGGTTAACAGCTTTGAATTATTAAGATGTTCATTTACCAGTATAAGTTATTATATAATGCTAAATTAAGGAGAAATATATTTAACATAAAGTAAGGGATGCTAACCCTTAAAGATTAACCCTAGTGTCCTTTGTAAGTAATAGTTTTGTAAGTAGTAAGAGACGCTACTACTAGACAAATAAAAATAAATATGTGTTTAAAGAAATGCACATCCGATACTACTTTCACAGAATTGATATAATTATAAGAATGTATTTATAAATAAATGAGGAGAAAATAAAAAAATTTCTAAAATATTGCGAATAGCTAAAATATTCTAATTTTTCGTTTATCGGCATATTTTAGAAATAAAATATTTTTAAAATATTCCGATAAACACATTCTGAATAGAAATAAAACCTCTGATCTCAATTTATAATTTTCTCTTATATTTAAATTTCTGAACATTTAACAATTGACTAAATATTGAAATTATTGAAGTTTCCATTAATTTTCTTGATTTCTTTAAATCATTTTTACTTTATAATACTTGAATGCCTTTGATAGCTATCTATCTTAAATTATTTAACCAAGAGATTTTTGTCCTCTTTCACAATATAACCATTTACAAGAGTTCGGAATCAAAAAAAAATTATTATAGTGTTTTTCTTATTCATTATCACAAATAATTTAAAGTAAATCAAAAAGTTATTTGGTTTTAAATTTCTTAAAATTTATCTAATAAATATTGCAAAAGAAATCGTTTATTTAATTTACTTGATACGCTTATTAACATAGTCGTCAAAAAATTATAGCACAGAGATTGAAGAACAAAATCATTATAAAAAGGAGATAATCAGGTTTAAAACAAAGACTTTAGATACGTCTTTATACGATAAATTAATAAATTATATTTAGGATAGACAATTAATGCAATTGGAATTTAATAAAAGTATAAAGAAATTCTTATCTTTTCATTACTGAAATATGATATAAATTTCTTTTAGAATTGAAATTAAAATATTTCAAATAAATTTAATGATGTGTGTTCCTTATATTTGTAGAAGAAGAAAAAGAAGAAACGAACCAGAAAAAACTTAATTTAAAATGACTGATTTAGCAAATTAGTTTTCAATGCAGTAATGAGTTTCAACTCATTTTATTTCAGATATGAACTCCATTATCTCGCGTAGTATTTATTAAATATTAAAAACCGAATATTATATAGTGTTACTATCATTAGCATTGTAATTATATTTCTTATTTAATAAATTAGAAGAATAATATTTTATAGACTCCTACAGAAATTGTCGACAGAGAGCCATTCTATTATGGTGCAAATAAGTTCCACTTAAGATTGAACTTATGGTAATCTTAAGTTTACTTATGGTAAACTTAAGATTACCATAAGTTTAATGGAATCTCCTGAAGTTGGCGAGAGATAAAAATATTGTTTTTACAATTGATATCAATGAAGATGGTTATTACATTCAGAAATAAATAACAAGTGTTAGCAAGAAGAGGGACTTTGAAACGTGATCTTCATCGCTATAAATAATATCAAAAGGGGAAGAAAATGATGGTATGGAAACATTATGAAAAGATAAGAAAAACAAACATAATCTGATACAGAACGCAACGGAGTTTATTGTAATATGACTGAAAACTATAGAGTAATTCGTCAAGACATAATAAGGGATCAAAGAATGATATAAACAATGTATATGAAATAAATGTTTATATCGATGCAATTATGCACTATGTGCTTTAATAAGTAAACAGATATTTAATTTAAAAATTTGAAATAGATACTGATGTAATTAACTCTTCAAGTTGTTTTGAAGTATTTTAATAAAAAAAAGCAAAATTTAATTATTACACGGAAAATGCATCAGAAAAAGAATTGAAAGGGATGAAAATACAAAAATTAAATATCTGTTACGTAAATATTTTTGTTATTGGCAAGAAACTTTTTATTTTATTAGCAGAAAATTTTTGAACGTCATTTCAAATTAATTTTATCATTTATTGGAATAAAATAAATAATAATGCTATTTTTCTGAAATTGAATTAATAATTAATTCATGAAAAAACAGTATTTTTATGCTACATTCTTTTTTATTTTACATGTAATAAAATGGTCAATATTTTTTTTAAAATTTAAATAGATAAGAGAGAGCAAAAATTTGTTTGGTGATATAATATGTATAATGTATATTTTTTATTAACTGATAGTTTTAAAACAAATTGATCATTATATAATTCAAAATTTCTTTTTTTATTAATCTATACTTATAATAAAGCTCAATGTGTGTGTGTGTGTGTGTGCGTGTGTGTGTGTGTGTTGGCACTCTACAGGCCAGACCGTTCGACCTACAGCTACCAAATTTGGTATATGTATACCTTGGAGGTCGGGAATGTTCACCTCGGAGCCCTTTTTTCGAATTTTTAATTAGAATTTGAATTAATTAAAATTTAAGCGAAATTTCGACGTTTTTCCGCTATAACTTCCAAAAATATTATCGGACAAACATGATTTTAACATCAATTTAAAGATTAAAAAATTAGCTTTCTAATGGTATCAGTGTTTTAATGTATAACTAAAGCCTCTATTTTTAATGAATTTTTAAAGAAATATTTTAACTATGTGTTTTTTGATCACGTGACCAGATAAAATAAAAGAAAACAATGACGGAAGTTCAAATAATAATAAAAAAACTATCATCGTAAATCAAGTCTAAAGAAATGATACTTTCAGCACGTGACTGGATAAAATAACATAAATATAAAAAGTGATACTTTCTAAAAAAATAAATGCAAGGCAAAGGATTCTATTATCGTTTGCAATATCTAAATGATTAATTCAAAAAATCTTCTTTATTTACGGTAAACCTGATTGAATTTAGACAGGATATGCATTGAACTCCCGACCTAATGGCATATTTCTATAATCGTTTGCAATATCTGTATCATTAATTTAATAATTTTTTTTCGCTTTCTTTCAAAAAACATATTTAATATTTTGGCAACATCACCGAAAAATACATTTTTAATATTTTGGAAGCATAACCGATAATTAAAACTGACTGATTTATAAAATTAAAGAATATTATCAAGAAAACGGGTTTTTTTTAGAACTTACCGTCCATCATCTTAAAGAAAATATTAATTTCAGGCCAATAAATGCCCGGAATTACTTCAAGGCTAATGAATATGTGATTTAATTGAAAATTTTAGAACGCATTACTCATGGTGAACCAGCTGGTCGCCAAAGGCGGCTAGTATTTATATAAAATAAGGTTTTCATTTTCATTGGCCCTCCAATTCTTAAAAAAAAACATTTTAAGAATTCATTTCTATATACAATTTATTTCCCTTTTTACACATAAGGAAGAAAATTTTAGGAATATTGGCTATGAAAGAAAAACAACCCGTTAAAATTTCGACAGAAGAATCGTTTCTATTTTCAAATTAAACTTCTGAATATTAACGAATATTACAATCTCAATTCTTTAAATGATATAATATTAAATTTTAATAGTAAAAATTTATGTATTTATTCAGTAAGGTTCATATTCTGAAGTATGCATTTATTCAATAAGGATAGTATTCTGAAGTATGCATTTCTAAATTTGATTTGTATATTCATTAATGCAGATTCAGTGAAACTTCTACATCATAATTCTTATATAGTATTTTTTTCAAAATTAATTACCTTATTATTATCTAGTATGATAAATTATTGTATACATTTAAGTCCAATAATCTTTCTTATATATAAATTATTTAAGATTTCTGCAAGTAAGAATTAAATTCAATATTTTTGGGAAAACAATCAAATTCAATATATTTTACTAGATTATTTAAGTAGATTTCTGTCTATTCTGTTCAATAAATATATGATTGAGTTTTTAAGAGTAAAGTGATACGGTTTTATTTGTCATTTTACATTTAATTCTATAGTATCTTAAACAACACACTCGTTTATTTTATTTCTTAAATAAAATATATTGTTCAAAACAATATTATACTGATTCAGATAATTCAAACTAAATTATTTACCAGTAAGTTAGGAAAAATGATAAGCGATATTATAACGAAAAAAAAATCTGTATACATTTTTATCCACACCTCTCTGCAACGTTTAAGGCTTAGTAGTAGTAGCCTTTTAGCTGTATAATTATAAGGTACAAAATATCAATTTCTATTTTGACGTCTAGCAACTAAGAGGGTAGGGTTTTTTAAAGTTTAAATTGACTATTTTATGAGAATGCGAATAAACAGAAGCATAAATAAGTAGCAAACGACAATGAGCGGGCATCTTCAATTTTTATCTTTTTTTTCTGATTCACTATATTCTCCCTTTAAGGAAAAATTTGAAAAACTTTGTTAACAATTTCTTTCAGCACTCTTTTTATTTAATTTTCGTGAACATTGGGGATGAGGAAAAAAATAAAAAGTACAAAATGATCTCTCCTAACATTATAAAGATTATCTTGAAAATCTGTGATGTTGAAATTTAAAACTTCTGATGCTGGTCAAAATTGTTTATGTAAAAAGGTCTCATGTTTTTTTTTTCTATTGAATATTTTTTTCTGCTTAATTTTATAGTATGATAGGCAATTAATATGAAACAAACTTCTCGATGGGTAACATTTTATGTTGACCCATCTCTCAATAAGGAAATCTTTTATTTAATTCTGAAATTTTTACTGAACAAAATGTCTGACAAGAAAGACATTAAATATCATATTGTCATCCATTATAGGCTTTATTTAAAATTTCAATCTCAAGATCATGGGAAATTCAGCTTAATTTCGGTTGGAAATTTTATAATGAATGAACAATCATGTAAGGAAGTGATAGAATTATAAAAAAATCATGTTAATAAATAAAAAAAACAAGACTACTTTGCTTTATTTCACTTAAATTCCATTGAATAAATGGAACAAAACTTTTTGTTCATATCATTAACTTTTAAGTCCAGGTTTATTCAATAACCATTATAAAAGAAACATCTTGCAGAAAACGTCTAATAAAAGAACTTCATGATATTCTTCAACCTCTTAAAAGAAAAAATCAGCCTATTTTCTCAAGTGAGCTGAAAACAGTTTCATAGTATTTTAAATTGCCATTGATTTAACCCTGGTACCCTTTCTTCATTGGACCTCTCCATATCTGATGCTATCAGCGAATTCCTCGAGACATTGCTTTCAATGTTCCTTCATTAACGGAAGGGTCTATTAACATTCTTGCAGGAGCAATTAGGAGACCTTTTCCCCTCTGAGACAGAAAGTTTCAATTTGCAGACAACTCTTAAAGTTGAATATCTCTTCTATAATTAATGGACTGGAAATATTCTTTTCGAGATTGAAACATATGGGAGCTGCAATGCAAGATTAATTTTATGTGAGAAGTAAGACTAACTTTGATGCTAGATGAAGGCTGTAGAAAGAAAGATAAGATATTATTTTAAGATTTGAATTAGAAATAAATTTCATCGTGCTTCTGGAAGTTATATGAAATAGAGCTTTGTTTCATGAAATATTGAATAGTTATTTTTATTAGAAATAAAAGTTAATAGTAAATTATCAGCAAGAATATTTACGTTTCGTTTCCGTTGTGATTTTACTGTTTTTTATTTATTATATTTCTCATGCTTCTCAGTCTCAATTATGCTTCTGAAATTATTCATTATAATTTCTAAATTATATTTCCCTTTATTAATTATGTTTCCTAAATAACTCTTTATAATTCCTAAATTATGCTTCTCATTATTAATTATGTTTCCCTAAATTATTCATTATAATTTCTAAATTATGTTTCTCTTTATTAATTATGTTCATCTAAATTATTCATTTTTCATTCCTAAATTATCTTATTCCTATTCTAGTTATTTGTCATTAAAAATAAAAACTAAGACAGGATTGTCGAAAAGAGCGTGTGCATTCCATTTCAATTGCAATTTTATTGTTATTTATTAATTATGTTTTATAAATTATTGATTATAATTTCTAAATTATGTTCCTCTTCCTTAAATATGTTTTTAAAATTATTCATTATTGTTCCTAAATTATGTTTATCTTTATTAATTATGTTTCAGTCCATTTAAAATGCAAAATTTTGTATATTTAGCTTAGTTTATGTTTTTTTATCTATTAAATTTAAATGGAGCAGAATTTAAATGCGAATTTAAGAATGTTGAAAATAGCAAATAAATTTTGTAACTGGATTGATTATATCGGAATTCTTGAGATTTCACTCATCATACTAATGAATAATAATTATTCCAATTTGATATTCTAATCATTGTTAAGACAATTTTTAAAATATTCGAAGGTACTAACCAAAAGTTATCATTAAGAAATTACCTAAACATTAATCCATAAATTGTATAATATTCAATACCAAATCATATTTTCATGATAAAAATTGTTCAGTGAACTTTAATAGTAACACAAAAGTGACGCTGAATTATTTACAGAGGTATCAGTGTTATTTAATGTAAAATTTGGATACATTTTTTTGTTTATTTCTATAATGAACATTAAATTGAACATTGGAAATTTCCCCAATAATTTTTCGGCAAATATTTGATAGTACAGCCAATATACAATACTATTGTAAAACTCATATAATTATTTTCTGAAACCTGAATGCAAGAACAAATAAAATGAAATTGTGTACATTTCAGTCATTTATCACTTGTACTTTTAAAAATTACTTTTTAGCATCTTGATTTATTTTTTCTCCAAATCTTTATCCTAACCAGAATTTCCTTACGTTATCTTTAATTTCAGTAGCTGCAATTGTTATTATTGTTTCTTAAGGTACTTGTTATAGAAAAACCTATTGACGAAGTCAGCGATTTTATGGCGAGAGAGCTTCTCTTGTTTATATTGTGTCATTTTAGGTATTATATTAGGTTGTTCGGAAAGTAATTTCGTTTTTTCCCGACAGAGGATTTAATTGTATTTTTCGCACCCAATTTCATACGCAAAATCATTTTATGTTTTAAGAGCTGATATAGCAAGGCTTGAGTGTGAAAAAGTGCATCTGATTCTTCGCAGTAGTTTTTGGATGGTGCCCTTTTAAATATGGAGAGCAATAAACAGCATTTTCGTCATTTTTTTCTTGTTTGCTATATAAAAGGTAAAAATGCTGTCAAGCCAGAAATAAATTAGCCAATATGTGTGGAGAAGATGTGTTAACAGTACATCAGTACCAGAACTGATTTGCAAAATTTTTCCTTCAAATGAGGAGGCCAAAAGCCACCTCGATCAGTTTTTTTACAGCAAAGACCAAAACATTTATGAGCGTGTAATCATGTTACTACCAAAAATATGGCAAAAGGTATTAGACCAGAATGGCAATTTTATAATTTAATAAATAATTTATTCATTAAACGAAAATTTCTTTTCATTTTGACAAAAAAAAAACGAAATGACTTTCCGAATAACCCAATATATATAATTGCCAGAAAAATCTGGTAGTTAAGTTTTAATGGTACTCTCACGACATGGGAATTGTATCCATTGTCATGGACATTTAATTAGCCTTGCACCTGTTCTGTTTTTGTGTGCAGGTGCAAGACTATTTAAAACTCCAACTTTATTTTCTAATGTAACATATAGTTTACGCTGCGTTAGTGATATAATCATAAGCTTCAAAATATTTTTAGCATTTTCGCTTAATTTATTTTTGTATCAGGAAAAACATTATGTAAAATTGGTAATATCAGAAGAACTTTATTAATAAATCTAAATTAGTGCAAAAGAAAAATTAATTTTTATCATCTAATAAGTGCTCAACATACTTAAAATAGTTTAATACTAAATTTATTGTTTTTGTGATGAATTGTCAAATTCCAGCTTTAAATATATTTTTTAATTAATTTTTTTTCTTAAACTAGCCATCGTTAAGGAAGTTATGATGGCTAGAATTTTTAGAACCTATCATATGAAGCTGGAAGTTAAATGAAAATTGTTTCTACGCTCAGAATTTTCTGGGGGTGGTAGTGGGTCTAACGCCACTTGGTCTTACCAAGCCCGATTGAGCTGAGCTCTTTCAAATTAAGTGTACGCCTTTCGGTGTTAACGAGAACCGTTAAGGTGAAAGCACGACTTTTCTCGAAAACAAATGACACAACCCTTTCTAGGGGGTGGCCGAACTCATTCATACATTTGCAAGTCAGAATTTCGAACCAAATCAGAGACCGACTCATTCCTGATTCAATACCCCCAGATGCATAATTTGTTATGATAACTTAGGGGACTTTGCAGTCACGACATATTTAACTTTAATCAACACGGTGGTCTTTAGCAGAGGCGATGACAGAACTCGTTACCTTTCAGTTACAAGACTGATGCTCTACCAACCAGGCTTCCTCGGCCCTTTGAAGTGTTTTAATCAATTTAATCAATATTCCCCAAACGATGCAATCTTGTAACAGCGCACTTGTATTTCATTAATCAATAGTTAAGAAAACCGAATTAAAACCATTAGTGTATATTTTTAGTTGGTTATCGTTAAAAGTAAAATCTTTTAAATGGAATATATTAATTCCAGTTAATTAGCTTTTATTTGCCGAATAATGGTATCTAATATAAACTTTGAATTTGTTTATTATCAATCGATGTTAAATTTATTTAAAACCCCAGTATTTTTATAATTAATATGCGCATTACATAGTCATTTTTATATTTTATACATCAAAAATATATGTTTTTACATCACTACATATATGTGTTATCTACATAATTAACTTCAGAACATTCTAAACCATTTAGTACATTTCGCTGTAATTTTGTCTTAGTAGAATAAATTCTAGAACTGCATAATTTGAAAGAATTCATCAAAGAGGTCAGAATCATTAAACATTTGCTCTCAATCTCGTTTCGTAGCTGTCTTTAAGTCACGTGACTCTCTAAGCACGGCATGGTGGTTGTTTGCAGAAGGTAACGTGACTCTCGTCATTAAGAAACACAAATGAGGCAACTCGGTGGAAATGTTTATGGTGTAGAGCCCATTTGTAGTACAAAATGGTTCACAAAGGGAATTATGCGAACCTTATTATTCATAATCAAGGAAAATAGGTCTTGAAAAAATATTTTAACCCTTTGATAAAAAATTCATTTGGTACAAATTTAGAAAATGTGGGCAAATTAAGTCTTTTAAAATCTAGATACTTATCTATATTTTTGCATGTAGATTATTTAATAACTATAATTATTAGCATAAATAAATGCTCATTTTTAAAACAAAGATAATTTTAGATTATTAATTATTGAAAAGTTTTCTTTATAAAGTGGTTTGGATAACGTCTCGTTGATGCAAATTTATATCCATCTGTATATTTGCATAATACACATTTTAATGATGCTATTTTAGATATGTAGTTACTATCTTAAATACATAAATATTGTGTTCAATTTTAATGATTCTAATGCTTTTTTCATACAAAAACTGGGTTCTATTTTAATAATTTTAATGTTATTTCCGATACATAAATTCTATGTTCTATTTTAATGAATATAATGCTATTTTCGATACATAAATACTGTGTTCTATTTTATTGATTTAAATTCTATATTAGGTATATAAATATTGTGTTTCACATTTAAATATTTCTTTTCAAAAAACTAAATAAATTTAATTTAAAGATACATTTTGATGGACTTATGCAATATAATTTTCCAATATGTTTTACGAGCACTGAATTATAAAATAAGAAATTTGTTCATTTAAAAAGATTTTTCAGTTATTTTAATGTTTCATAATGCAAAATATGGAAAACTAGCCGCCTTTGGCAACCAGCTGGTTCGCTATGAGTAAAGCGTTCTAAAATTTTCAATTAAATCACATATTCATTAGCCTTGAAGTAATTCCGGGCATTTTCTTTAGTATTTTCTTTAAGAGGATGGACGGAAAGTTCTAAAAGTACACCTTTTCCTAATAATATTCTTTAATTTTATAAATCAGTCAGTTTTAATCATCGGTTATGCTTCCAAAATATAAAAAAAAATTTCGATGATGTTGCCAAAATATTAAATATGTTTTTTAAAGAAAGCGAGAAAGGGAAAAAAGTATTAAATTAATGATACAGATATTGCAAACGATTACATAAATATGCCATTAAGTCGAGATTTCAATGCATATCCTGTCTAAATTCAATCAGGTTTACCATAAATAAAGAAGATTTGTTGAATAAAATGATTTAGATATTGCAAACGATAATAGAAACGTTTGCTTTGCATTTATTTTTTTCGAAAATATCATTTTTTTTTATTTTATCCAGTCACGTGCTAAAAGTATCATTTCTTTAGATTTATTTTGCGATGATAGTTTTTTTTTTTATTTGAACTTCCGGCATTCTTTTATTTTATCCAGTCACGTGCTAAAGACATGGTTAAAATATTTCTTTAAAAATTCGTTAAAAATAGAAGCTTACGTTATAAATTGATAAATTTGATACCTATAGAAAGCTAATTGTTTTATCTTTAAATGGATATAAAAATCATATGTGTGCAATAATATTTTCGGAAGTTATAGCGGAAAAACGTCGAAATTTCGCTTAAATTTTAATTAATTCAAATTCTAATTAAAAATTCGAAAAAAGGGCTCCTAGGTGCACATTCCCAACCTCCAAGGTATACATGTACCAAATTTGGTAGCTGTAGGGCCAACGGACTAGCCTGTAGAGCGCCAACACACACACACACACACACACACACACACATTGAGCTTTATTATAAGTATAGATATAGATATAGATATAGATTTTATATTTAATTTAAATTTAAAGAATGTACAGAAATATAATTTATTATTTATTTCTAGAGTTATGCGCTATATTTCACAAGTAATCTGCCAAACAGTAGACTAACCATTGAATGAAATTCAAAACTAGATTTTTTTTTCCAGTTCAGAAGTTTATATCTATAGAGAAAAATAAAATCTTCAAAAATTCAGCTCGAGATATGACTAACGTCTGAGTTTCAAACTATCTTAAAGAAGAAAAGTACGTTTTAAGCAGTCATTATATCTATCTGTATGTTAACAAGAAAGCTCTGAAAGAGATTGATAAAATTTGGCATAAGAGCTTAATCGTGTTCACCAAATTTGTAAATCTCAATAAAATTTTGAAGGTAGTCCTTTCTATTAAAGTTTGTCAGTCAGGTTCTTCTAATTAAAGTAAATACAATAGCTACAAAACGTAAGAAAGCTAAATCATAGAATTTTTTATACATATTTGTCATCTAAAATAAATATATTCATGAAATTTTATACCAAAATTTTCTAATGGTTGGCTGCTTTTTGGTCTGTCTTTTCGTATGCATATAAAAGCAATAATAATAATAAAAAGTATGACTTGAATCAATGATGTTCAGTTTGTGTTCTTTTAACTAAAATTACAGTTCTATATGAAATTTTGGATTTCAATAGATGTGTGCCACAAATATTGGAGATATTGAAGATTATACACATCTATCGCAAATATTCCAAATGTCTATATTTATTAGTCTAGTCCACGTTTATTTAAATATTATTTTGAGCCTTTTACGTTCTTTTCTGAATAGATATATCATCAATATCCACGTATATGAGATATGTATAATATTAGTAATCAGTTTATTCATCTTCCAAATAAGGTATGAATCAGCATGCGGATCTCATACATCAAGAAAGTATCCCAACGTGAGTAAAAATTGCATATAAAAAAGAAAATAATAAAGCGCACTTAGCAGTACTGATGAAATTTCCAACCTACCACCAGCCTTCTTGTTTTTATTAAGAAAATTAAAAGCCTTTAATTTTTGTGGAATCATATACCCATAAGTAAAGAATCATAAGAATCCATCATATATATATATTCTGATACTCGACGAGAATTGGTATTGAAGAGCTTGAAAACTACTACAAGTTAGATATAATATATGATCATATAGCAAACTATGGAATGATGACACTCATTTCACCTGTCCAGCAATGGTGAGCAGTAAAAGTGGCCTATAGGAGGCTGCAGTATTAATATTAAACTTCTTTGCGCTGCTCCTTAATTCGCCAGGTCTTTATTATCGCTGTAAGCTCAGTTTACAGAATACTATTACAGTTTTAAATTGCCATATCATCTTTTTTTATCAAAATTCTTATATCAACAGACGCATCATTATAACCAAATAAATGGAACATGATAATGAACTAGCACGAAATATGTTCCTTCAACCAATCTGATTTATTTTTAACTTAAATATGCTACAAATATATAACAAAGTAGTTTATCCTAAAAACATTATACTCATCCAAACATAAGAGTTCTGAAAGGGATAAGGACACAAATAGATTTAAAGGAGATTCAAATTTTTACCAGGATATATTACTGTTTTTCTCGAAATTTTTATATATAGATGTATTACTATAACCATATAAATGATAGGGAATAATGAGTTTGTATGAAATATATTTGTTTTCTTCTGCTTCCATCAATCTTACTTTTCCTTTCATTAAACATGCTACAAAGCAGTTTCTCTACAAAACATTATATTCTAAAAGCCCGAGTTCTCAGCATGATAATGGCACATAGACTTTAAGCATACTAAACTTGTTATCTTGATCTTTTATGGTTTGTATCGAAATTTTTATATCCAACATATGGCATTATTATAACCACATAAATAAAATTTGATAATGACATTTAAAATATTTTGTTTTTTCTGGCTTCACCCAATCCCATTTATTTTTTCTTTAAACTTGCTATAAAGTAGTCTCTCAGCAAAACATTATACTTACCCAAATGCCAGAGTTCTTAAACAGATAATGACACAGATATATTGAAAGCATACTAACATTATTACCTAGGTAAATAATCATTTTAATCGAAACTTTTATGTTCATTAAATGCATTATAATAACCTTTTGGTTTTATTTGGCCCTATTTAACCCTGCTATGAAATAATTTCTCCTCAAAATGTTATTATTAATCATTAACATTATATTGCTTCAGAATTCTCAAAATTATAATGGCACAAATAGACTTAAAGCTGACTAACGTTAATATTTCAGTATATAATAGTTTTTATCGAAATCTTTATATTTCAAAAATACATTGTTATAACTAAAAAATAAAACAGAATAATATAGTTGTATGAAATATGTTATTTATTCTGGTTTCACCCAATCCTATTTATACTTCCTTTAAACACGCTACAAAGTAGTTTCTCCGCAAAACATCACTTACCCAAACAACAGAGCACTGAGAGAGATAATGACACAAATAGACTTTAAGCAGACTAACATTATTACCTCGCCATGCCAACTGCTAATTCCTGACGCTCACCTGGGAATAGGTAATAACAAGTTCAATTTATTTCTAGTCCCAGATACAAGCATTCTAGTATCGGAAGACACCGAAATTCAACCCCTTCGCCGCCGTTCCAAGTCAGAATGCATGGCACAAAGTGTTATGCCAAATCTACATGTTCCAAATTTCCCTAGAGTGCCGGGATGTAGTTAGTCTGCAGAAGATTAAAATGAAGCGAAGGGGGTTAATAAAAGTGCTTATCTTTGTCGGGGTTTGTTTATCGGCGATTCGCATTCGTCACCCCCCCCTTTCCTTCCAGTCATAATCTGATGTATTCTGATTTGAATGCAAAGGGGATGAATGTTCAACGAAAATGCAGCTCGAGGGCAAAGGAATGTTTGCAGTTTGAGAAAGGACTTTAAGATAATAGAAATGAATGTACGCTTAGTTTCCTGAATGAATCTCCAATCTCTTTTGAAGATCCTTTGATCAAATTTTTCCAAGCCACCAATTTAACTTTGTACTCAATATTTCGGTGAAAGAAATATTTTTTAGTTGCACATAAATATGTTTTCAAGTAAAATAAGGAACTGAAAATTGATTTGGATGCAATATTATTACTATTAATTTTTTTCAATTGAGATTTTTTGTAATCAAAACTAATCTTTACTTTTCTACAACCTTAAATATTAAAAATCATGAAGTATCCTTTCAGAGTATCATTTGCATTAAATTTATTAATAGAATAATATAAGATAACATATTACCATATTTACAAAAGGGAATTATTTTTTAAATTTTAATCACTTAAAAAGTTTTTAGAATCGTGTATGAGCTTAAAGTTTGTGTTGCCGTTGTTTTTAATGTTTCGAACAAAATTATAATTCATTGAAGATCTAGAAAATTATTACTAATCAGAAAAAAATACAGGAGACTACAGCAAACTATAAAATGGCAGCAGTGACATCATACCGTGACATTTTTCTGTCTCGTACTGTGAATGTTTAGAAGTAATCGTAAGAAGATAAAATTTGAATATAATTTTTATGTACTAAGCTGTTTACTTTATCATCTTTCAGTCAACTTGACCAGGTATTCATTAATCATTCAATTACAGTTGAACTTGAATTTAATTTAGACGATTTATTCAAATAATAAGAGACTTAAAATCAGCTCAAAAAATCACCAGATCAGCTAAAAGAAGCACAATAATTAAATCATTTTAATAGGCATATATTAGTTTTGAATATAATATAAAAGCACTTAAAAAACTAAGTCTTATAAATACAAAAAATAATTAAAGGTCTCTTCACATTATTTACAAATGTCGTCAAAAATTTTAATTTGCCAAAAGTTACATTTTTTTCCATAGTAACAAATTGCATGCACTTATTAAAACATATTACCAAATTATAAGAATTTAATTATGCTTTTATATTCATGAGCTATTTTGAAAACAATTCTTCAGTAAAGAATTTAAAACTCTCTGGCCTCTAGCAGACTCGATGGTTCTTTCCTAAATATTCTTCTATTAATATGAAAATCAATATTCGTTACTATTCATAAATATTATAATTGTTAAAAATTACTGCATTTGTTTACCAACAATTAAATTAAAAATTTCAAACAATTATTAGTAAAATAATTATTAAACTACTAATTAGGTTTACAACTTAATTAGAGGCCACTTTTAATCACTTGTTATACAGTTAATTCTTGTTTTTTTCATTACAAGTTATTAAATACCGTATGGTTATTAAATACTTTTTTTATTTCAATGAACCTCTTAATCATTAATAAAGAAATTTTGTTTCATGGAATTAGTAAAAGACAATTGTTTCAGAGAATTATGAGTCCTTAAGTAGTTACGTATAATTATTATTTAATAAGAAATTTCTTCCAATCATTAATAAAGTAAATTATGACATGCAGTTAATTCCTTTAACAAGGAAAGTAGTATGTTATTCAGAAAGCATAAGTAACTTGATTTTTTTTTCTTTTTCATTACCTCATTGTGTAACTCTGTGTCTTTCATCATTCTTAATTACTATACTTATTATTCTGCTTTTTTTAGATGAAGTGTATTTTTTTTTCTACAAAATAATTTATGTAATTTTAAATTGAAAATGTACCGAAGCATGAGTTTGAAATATTTAAAAAAATACTTACATAAAAGTTATTTTTTAAAATCATCAGAAATATTAACTGTTTTTGGCTTTTTATTTCCTTTTAATTATCTCGTAAACTAATAAAAATATAATCAAAGACTTAATTTTAGAGTATAACAATATTATATTTTAAGGAAAGACTTAATTCAAATTGAATTGCTTGATCTATTATTTTAGTCTATTATTGCCTTTCATGTAATTGTTGATTATATACATCCTATAAATTGTTAAATTGTCATATAAATTGTTAATTGTATTAAATGCATCTTATTCAAATAAATACAAAGCAACATAAGCTCAGATTAATTAGGACTTTAATTGATATTTATAAAGTGAATCAATCTTTTTATAGCGTGTGTAATTATTAATTTATGCTATTTCGAAAAATGGTGCAGCGTTCAATATTTTTCTGCGTTTGTCGAAACACATTCTGAGATTATATCTTTTTTGTGCGTGTTTCTTTTTGAAGACCAACTACAGTATTCAGGTGGGCAACAAAAAGGGGACTGATAATGATTCCAAATGTCAATTATTTTCTATTGTGTGGACTTTAGGCGAATTCTTCTTTAAGAATTTACCAAATTGTGTTTGTCAATTGCTTGTAGTGAGCTTGTTTATGGCTCTTTGTAAGCAATAAACAAAACGTTACACTTACTGCAACTTGCTCTCAATGGATTTCATTTTGAGTACACACTTAAATACATGTTTCAAACTGAAGACCAGATTCTAGTCGAGTTGACAGAAAGTACTAAAAGCACAGAAATAGCAATTACTTTTGGTGCGCAGAATTAGCAACTCCATCAATCGAAATTATCAATGTTGCCCTAGCAATAGCATGCATAAACTATCTGTCAAATATATCAGAAAGTAGCTGTCAAATGCATGACAATAGTGCTTACGTGCCTATTTACTTTTATTAAGATGAGTTTTGAAATTGTGATAAATGCTATTGGTTGTTTGTAAAATAATTGCTCAAAATGTGCCTTGAGATTGAGCCATAGATGCCTGAAGTTTTGATACATGGGTACTAACAAAATTTTATTTCTAAAAAAGTAGAAATTTCTATATAGAAGAAATTAAATATCATATAAAATGCAAAGCATATTTAATATAGAAATACGACAAATTCAGTTAGTGCATTGATTTCAATGGCAATCTTTGTATGACGAAAGTAGCATATCTAGGAATTTCAGAAACATTTTTCGCTTCCCTAAACGATACTAAAATATTGCAATGATACTAATATATAAGTATATTTAAATGTAATCGGAGTACATAAAAGGGACTTGTTTTATGTTTAGAAAGATTAAATTTTGCTGATGATTTTTCTTTGTTCTTTATAACTAAAGACTTGTATGCTCAACAGACACACACACACATACACATACATACATACACACACACATATATATATATATATAGGGTGCGCCAGAAAAATTTAATTATTTGTAAAAAATCTCGAGCGATGAGTTGGGTGGGTAGAGGGGTGACAGGTAGTGCTACTGGAAGGGAAGTCTCCGGGTTTGTTTCTCCCTCTAGTCTGTTCCCATCATGTTCTGATCTGGAGAACGGCGTGCCTAAGCCGCCGAGTGCTTGTTTTCTAACGGTCGCTCACTTGTTGCAATGCGACGTGCTTTTCGTGCTCGCTTCAAAATTCCTCCTCACAGACCCATTCCCGGCTGTAATTCGATTCTGTCGTGGATTAATTTATATCAGGAGTGCCGCTAAACCCAGAAATGGACATCAATGGACGACCAGAACTCTGGAAAATGTCGAAAGAATGATGTACTCAATTCTGCGTTCTCTCCGGCGTTCGGCTAGCAAACAAGCAGCTGGTCTGAGAATTTCTGACACCACTCTTCGACGAATTCTCCATTAAGAGCTTCTATTTCATCCTTATAAATTGGCTGTTAAAATCAACTGAACGTGATTTTATTGTCCGTCAAAATGAGTGTGAAATGCTGCTTAACAACCTGCCTGAAGACTCTGTCGTTTTTTTCTGTGAGGAGGCTCAATTGAATCCCTGGTTTAGGTCGATCGACCAAAGAACATAGCTCAAATTAAGAACAACATTCGCGACGCCATTGCCAACATACTGACTGATATGCTGCAAAGAGTGAACACTAACTTAAAAAATCGATCCTTTGCACTCGAGATGTGAGTCCTATTCACCAATCCTGGCCGTCCATCATCTTGACATTTGGTTAATTTATTTTTCAATCTTGATTTTTAAAAATACCTATAGAACGGTAAAATGATGTTGATTATTTTTTTGGGGGGGGATGAAATTGAAACAATTGTATATACAATAATATTTTGGAAAAAGAAACAAACCCTTCTATCAGGTGAATAATTTTGAATCGAGTTATTTTTCTGAGTGCAAAGGTTTAAATGTTTTGAAAAATTCTTTTAAAAACATGTATTTTTTATAGATTCCAGCAATGGTCATTTAGCATGAAGACGCATATATACTAATTTCTACAAGCATATCAAGGAAAACACGATGGAATGTGATCTTTATTAAATTCAGCCATTATAATTGTTTATCATTTTTAGTTAAATGCCATATAATTTTAAATGATATCTTAATTCCTCAAACGCAAATGCTTCCATGGCAAAAATTAATTTTTTGAGTTTCCAATAAAACATACATTTATTTTACTCCTTCCTGTTCTGCAGATATCAACAGAAATAATTAGAATCGTTTTCTGGTCATTTCTGAAATACGTCAGCTCACTTTTGCACAGTTAAATTTTGGAATTAATGTATCCATTATTAAGGTATTCACTAACTAAATTACAGAGTATCTTAACCATTAGAGATTCTGATTAGGACAAAGATAAACGTAATAAATAAAATACAAATCGGTGATCTTTAATCTGAGAATAAGATCAGATGGTGATAAAAATTGGCTTAGTGCAGATACATCAAAAGAAAGAAGAACTATCAACAAAAGAATTCTTTAAAAGAAAAGACAACATGAGGGATGTTTTTCTCCGTCAGAATATCGCTAGGACATTGAAAGAACACAAACCACCTAAGAAAATAAATGTCATTGCTCTTGTTTTGGGGGGAAAAGCGATAAGGGAGAGTAATAGGTCACTGCAAGAATATATCTCAGGTACACACAGTGAGAGCACTTTCTAGGCGAATTTCCTAGCTGTATAACTTTGGCCTAAAATATATGATTTTCAGTCACTGTTTTATACGTTTATTCTATATAGGGAAAATATCTACTGTCAAAGAGTATGTACTGTATATAACCCTTCATAGAGCATAATTTCAGTACATCCACAAATAGTTCTTTTCTGGTTGTATCATGACAGACTGGTGATATAAACACTAAAACATTAAATGTTCGCTGATTTCTCGTTTAATTTATGAAATGTAGGCTATTAAATAGACTTACCAGAGATTATTCTAATGAAATTAAATGATCTCTGGTATATTTACCAGAGCAAACTTTCTATTGAGTATTAAGGGTAAAAATATCATTTATTGTTCACTAATATACTTATTAATAAATTGTAAGTAGTTGGAAAAATATTTGAATAAGTTTACCTAACTTTTCGATGATTATTTCCTGCAATTTTTGCTTATAAGTATCATCTATCTAAATTAATTTATAAAAAATATTAGTAATGCAATTGTAAATTATGTTTTTTTTAAAAAATATCTTATCAGAAGTTTATGAATTCGCGGCATTTCATCAGATGTGGAATTTGGATCATAAAGGATTTTTTTTAAGTAAAATTATTTCTCTATATTGCTGATTTACATGATAGCATTAGTTATTGTTGCCCTTTTTTAAAATATCAGCAATAATAATTATTAAAATCTATTTTCTATGTGATAACATTCACGAGTATTTTTCCTGAGTAATTTCCAAAATTTACTCTGCATAGTATTTCTAAAAATTCCAATGCCAATAAGTATTATAAGAAAATAAACATCAGAAATGAAGCAGTATTTAATAAAATTGCTAAGGTCATATTACTATTCCAAAAATTTGAGGCATAATTTTCGGTTTAAAAGAAACTGAGCTTTTACAGTAAAATAATAATTTTGATTTGCTGAAATTCTGAAATTTAAAGTCATTGCGGTTACTGAAAAAATATCAACAGTAATCATGATATCCGTAGTATAAGTCCTATTTAAATAATCCTACGCTTTATCTTAAAGGAAAAAAATGTTTCAAAAGCCTCATTGACAATAAAAAGATTCATCATTAGCGCTGTTTTCCACTAGTGGTAAAAGGATGAATTATTTTTCTATTTAAAATCGAAATCACATGCTCAGGAAAATAAGTACATAAAATGGGGTTAAGATCCAGGTAATAAATGACACCAACTCTTTAGTTTAGAGCATAATTATCAATTTCTGCCATCTAGCTCAGCAAATACCACTATAAGTCAAAATACTCATTTTTAAAAATAGATTAAAATTGTTAAAAGTTTTTATAATGTTGACATTCATTACAGTAAAAATTCATTATGAAAAAAATACTATTCAGAGATGATTAAATCTATGGTTCATATATTAAAGGGATATGGAATAATTTAATGATTCATTTTTGCCATCCAGCTCTGCAAATATCAATGCAATTCGCCGTATTCTTTTTTTAAATATATATTAAAATTGATAGAAGTTTCTATAAAAGCACTATGAATATTACACAGTCATTACGAAGCTCATGCCTCAGATGATATTAAATGAATTTTGATTGACATGCGCTCAATCTAAAATATATATTAACCTATGGAATCCATTATCTAACCTTTAACACAAATAGTGAAACTAGAATTCAATTTAGAATTAGGAACTTTCATATCTACAATTTCCTAGTTATACCCGAAGTATTATTTTATTTTTAAAAAAAAACTAGATGGTATAGTAGAACAATCGATAAAGTGAAGAAGAAAAGCATGTTTCATATGTTATAAAATAAATTTAATATATAACATTAGTATAAATAAATTAGAGTTATTTAATAAATTTAATATATAGTATTAGTACTCAGCATTAAAAAGTTGTTATACTCTAAACCACATATCAATACTTTGAGCCCATTTTCTAATTTTTAAGACATATATGTATTAGAATTTCTTGGATAAATCTACATCTTTAATTTCATATCGATGCTTGAGGCATTATTTTATTAACAAAGGGGTAGAACATTATAAGGGGTAGAACATGGATAAAATAGAGAATAAAAGGAAAATAAAATACTCCTTGAAGGATTCGCATTTTTACATTCATTGCACTGCTTGACAATTCCTAAGGAACAGTTACGTTTTTCAGATATTTAAGTATAGAAAATGATTGAAGAAATAAAACTAGGTACATGTTGATTTAAGAGAAAGTGCATTTATTATAGTGCAAAATGGTGCAGATATTGACACATCGAAAATTAGAAACTTTAAAATCAATTATCTACTAAATTATTAACTTTGTATCTGTTCTCCATGAGAAGTTCTTGGTTGATATTCCCCCACTTCTCTCTAAAGACGATTTTGAGCTCTTAAGCTTTACCGAGAGAGATTTTCTTTGAGAAACATGTCTGTTAAGAGCATCCCATGTATATTCAATGTGATTTAGGTTGGGAGAAGAAGCAGCTCAACAGTTTCTTTCTTTTCAAAATTGTCTGGCAATATTTTCATATATATATATATTATGTATACAGGCAATATTTTCATTTTGCATTGTGTCTGATACCTCAACGCTTCTACTTGGCACCGTTTTATCTCCCTAAACAAAAGGCCTGGACCTACTGCACCCTTAAAAAGGCGAACGTGATCCAGTATAAATTCTCTGTAATATCGTTGCGATGTAACACTTTCTCGCTCAAGTATATGAAGTGGTGTTCTGCTATATAGTATTCTTGAGTCGTAACGATCACGTTCACTAACAAACTGTTGAGCATAACGTGTTCCACCCTCTCTCCACAGTAATTGTCGTCCAGAATCACTTGTCATATTGAAACGAGATTTGTCTGAGAACAACAATCTAGACCAATTTTGAATATCCCAATCAACAAGTTCCTTACTCTAACGTAATCTTTCACAACGATGGTGTGGTTGAAACCGGATGCAAAGAACAGATTTCGTGTATACAAACCAACTTGATTTAATCGCCCGTGAAATGGTTATTGGAGAAACATACGTACTGGTAGAGGATGCAAGGTTTGCAGCTGGCTGGGAGTTAAATTTCAGTTCCTTTTAGCCAGGAGAGCTACTTAGTGATCGTCTAAATCTGTGGTGTTCCTAACACGAACCTCGGCAGGCTTTTGCAAAACATTTCCCACTTCAGCGGCACTCTTTAATTTCGAGATGAACTCTTTGATCCCCATGTGCTGCAGCTACAATTTTGTCTCTTTGACCTGCTTCCTGTCATCCAACTGCTCGTCAATGATCTTTGACACTCAAATGATATCTTGCTGTCATTTTTATCTTAGTTATTGCCAGAACCAAACAAAATTTCAAAGAAAGCTTTTAAAAAGCTGTACTACTTGGGTCAGTCATCAAACAGCGTGAACTTTCGTGTGAATCATGAGGTTATATGTTATGTCTTTTATACAGATAATTTGTCCTGGTCTACCACACCCTCTCAACATGAATTAACATTTATTGAATAAATTTACAATTAACAATTTTTTTTACTTATAATTTTCTATCTATACTTGATTCATTATTTTATAACATACCTAGATGTAGAGGTAGAATAATCGATAAAGTGGAGAACAAAAGGAAATAAAACCCTCCAAGAAGGATTCCCAAATAAAACTGATCGAGCCCAAAATATGTCCAAAGCTCTCTACGAAGATCCACTTCAGAGAAACAATAAATAAATACGTAGAAGTTATCGGAAGGAGGACTCCAAAGATCACGCTCGAAATTTATTGACTGTCGGATCTTTGTATTTTCCGCAGTTTATCGAAACCCTTCAGCCGCGAAAAAATCTATAAAGACGCCGAAATACAATTAAATTTACTCTCCAGATGTCAGTTGACCCTGAATGCGCTGTAATAGGATACTTTCGACTCGTTGCCTCGGTGTCGTTGATGGACGTCTGGAAAATTGTTGCAAGCGTCTGTCTTTTTTTTAAAGGCTAAAAAGGATTATCTTTCCATTGGTTTTTCAGGAAAAAAAACTGGCCTGCTAAGTGATATTTCCGCGTCAGACTTGTCAAATAAATCTCTTGGAGAGAAATTAAATATAAAAAATAATAGGTTTTATAATTTTTAAATAGGTTTAATTAGATAATTAAGTAGAAAACAATGTGGTAGTAGAAAGAAGTATGGAAATTTATTGCATGAAAATAACAGGACAAGAGTAACAAGAACAGTTTAGAATTATGAAAATAACATAAGATTAACAATATAACAAGAACAGATTATAAATATTAAAATAACAGATAAGAACAACAGTTTAGGAGTATGAAAATACAGGATAAGTGCAACAGAACAACTTAGAAGTATGAAAATAGAGATCAGCTTAGAAGTATGAAAATAGAGGGATAAGACCAATAGGATATCGAGAATGGTTTTGAAGTATGAAAATAATAAGATAGAGCGAAAATCATTATATAGAGAAACGACAGTATAAATACTTTAGGGATTATTTTAGTCGCCTTCCTAACTTATTTTAATTCCTAATAAATCCTTAGGAATTTTATCATGTTATCTATTCTGGCCTCATCTAATTCTGGAACTCTTATCACTGCACACGCTTTTGTTTCAGAACTATCTCTATGTTTCTGATAAGAAAATTTTGTACTTTTTTTGTTATCGCTGTCTCAGTCTTCACCAAGTCAAAATATCATTTGTGAATAATAATAGCAGATATGACCTAAATATCAAAGGCAATATAACTCGTGTTCTATAAATATTAGCTAAACCTATCCATCAAATATTGGTTCCAGTCATTAGCGTTAGTTGTAACGAAGCAAGCACGGAACCAGAGGTCATTTAATATTGACAATAATGTAGCAACATAGATATAATATTAGCCAAATAAGGTTACTTATTATTAGGATTAGAGTTCGGCGTGTTAGCGTTGGTTCTATGAAGAAAAATTCAAACTTTCTTTTTAATATGGAAAAAAAGTAAGCCTCCGTTTTTAAATTTGTATAATTTTCTACTTCTTGGTCTTTAAAATATTTCATGTTTCATTTTTATAAATATTTAATTACCTTGTGATCTATTGATATTTACCTGCTGGTATTATTCGTGGCCGCTTTGGCTTGGTGGTAAGGTCTCGGCGTTGGAGGCTCGAGGCCCCGAAGAACCGCCGTGTAAGTGAGCCTGGTGCACATTAAATTCGACGGGGCCAAATGTCATCCCACTGGTGTGGTGTGGAAGTTTGGAGAGGGGACAGCTCTGGTATCGTCCACGTCATCTGACAGTAGTTCAAAATTACGAGGTCCGTCCATAAATAGCCTACTGTTGCTTCAAAACGGGGTATTAATATAACTAAAACTAGTGGTATTTTTAACAAATTCACTACTTGATGGCACCTTTAAATTAGAATGAAAATTAAATCAAATTATCTTGAATAACATTACTAGCCGACATAAATTTAAATCCCCTATTTTTTGCAATTTTCAAAATACTGTATTGTTAGCAGAATTAAATAACTGCTAGGTATTTCATATCTTTAGTGTATTAGGTATATAGAAAAATTATGCTATAAAATTAGTGAATAAATGAAAGGAATTAATTAAACGAATTTCTTTTGTATGTGAACAAAGCATAATCATTAATGCAATGAATATTCGAGTCGCATCTTCATTGCATTAGTGATATATTATAAGAAAAAAAGGCTTGAATCGTAAATGGATCCTATTCTCTGGCTTTGATGTTAACCTTTTTTGCCTAAATGATGCCAACATATTCATCTTATTTATTCTTCCGGCATCTAAATCTGCATGTGATACCAAATGGTCTTCATTACATGCGTATTATATTTGTCTGATTTCATTACTGATTTATTTCAAGTAAATAGTTGTAAAGAAACAATTCAAATGGAGAACGAGGGCATTTAAAGGAGTTTGATGTGTAATGCTAAGTTATCAGTCATTATTTTTTCGCAAAAGCAAAATATTATCATTGCTAATTATCCATTACAAAAACAAATTCAATAATTGTCACACCTTTATTTATTTATATGATTTTTAACATTAATTTTTCTTTGGACATTATGTATATCTCAATTACAACATATTATATTTCACCTGTTAACTAGTGTATTTTTAGTATGAGGAAAATCAGCGTAACTCTCAAATAGATATAAATTACAGTACAATACTTGGGATATATATTATACCATAATAATGTAATTAGTTATTATCAGTTTCTCATAACTTAATTATGCATGCATTGAGATATAATAACGTAATTATGTATCTAAGAATGGTGACTCTAGATGTTTGGACTTCAATTATGATGCAATGTGATGAAGAATTTGGTACATATCATGGTCTATTAAAGTAATTATGTATATATTATATTTTGATAAGATAATTATGTAAATATAGACAATGTGCTCAACCTCCTAAGCTTAAATTAGGATGATATTGTTATAATGGAAATATATTATGTTTAGTCAAATGAAAACACAGTGTTTTACAGAAATTCGTAAACTAAATTAACACAAGAATTTTTTTAAGTTATATTTTTATTAAAATCTCAAATGATATAGATAATACTTTGCATTTACATGAAGTTTCATTTACAATTTTAAACCATGTCTATTATATTTCCTTTAAATATTATACCCAAATTTATTTTTTTAAAGTAGTTTCACTTCTGATTATATAGAATTATTTATTTTTGAAATAAATACTGAATTTAGGAATTTTTTGATAATTAAAATAAAGTGTATATTTCTTATTAAACTTAAACACTGTATTTTTGTGTACGATATTAATATCATTATAGTATAATTTGGATCTTTCTTAAAAAGGAAGAAAAATTTTACTAACGTATGATTTAGTTCTTCAATGAAAAAAGTAATTTAACTAACACGTGATTTTTGCTCTTTCTTTACGAAAAAAAGTTATTTCATTAAAGTATAATTTTGCTTCTTTCTTTAAAGAAAAAAACATTATTTCATTCTTTTCTGCCATATGCTTCCATTACTTTATTATTAAACTTTATTCTAGTGCATTTATTAATGTTTGATAGTATCGACTAGTTTTAAAAAGTGTAAGAATAAAACAGTTTAGTAAAAAAAATAAAAAAAGCTAGAGAGAGTGAGAGAGAGAGAATGCAAGCAGTTGTTCTCCCTTTTCTTTCCAAGACTTATATTTTAAAACTTCCGAAACAACAAGCGGGAAAAGCAACAGAATTTTACACAAAATCAATGAAGCATAACCTACAGGGGTTGATTCGAAGTTATCACGTTCGTGTGACATTTCTGCATTCGGAAACGAATAAAGAATTGTTTGCAGATACCGGTGCGTGATCCTTTGGATGCCCTTTAAAAGAGGATAAAATGTTAAGCCAGGGATGTATAAAATATTTGTTTCTGGACGCCATTTCAGTTGTTTTTGTTTTCGCCTTGGCAACAGCATTGCTCTCTCGAGAATTCACGTAGTTTTAGTTTCGAATGATCTGAACGCGGCCCACACGAACTGTTGAGCTTTTTTGCAGTGTATTTGAGCTCGCCGTTTGGAGTATTGCCTTTGTTGTTTTGTTTACCCTTTCACATGTTTTAAAGCTTGCATGAATTGAAAGGAATGGAGCTTGGGGTGTTTGAGAGAAAGTCCTTATTCTTATTTTGTGCGATAGAATAAAGCCTACTTTTTGTATTTATATTGAATGGGCTCCATTTTGTATCTTTGAGTATACATAATATAGGCTATATATATTTGTTTGTCATGAATGCTTGTATCCGCTTTTCCTAAAAAGGGAAACGGAGCGATTTTTATTTCTTAAATGTAAGGAAATGTTATTTATTATTATGTAAAACATTCCAGTATATTTTATAAATGGTAAAAGTTTTAGGTGTAAATTATGTTAATATTTGAGTGGTTTAAAATATTTTAATATTTGAGTGGTTTGAAATATTTTGAAACATAACGGGGACTTATAATTCTAACACTGATATAATGTAATTACTTTATCAATTTTTATCCAAATTTTTAACTTTTAAAACTATTTTTGTTACATTAGATTTTATTTTCAAAGTTTCAGAATTAAAAACAAATGACATTATAATATTTCAGATCATTTATTCGAAAGTTAAATTTTTTTTTAAAAAAAAGTTCGATGAATTAAAAATATTTTCGGAAACAAAATTATATTTCAGAAAAAAAATATTATATTTTAATATTTAACATAAACATGAATATGTTTTGATTCTAAATCTTTTATATTTCGGAATAAATAATGAAAATATGAATCAAAAGAATCCTGATTAGTAATAATTCTCTATTCAGCTGTTTATACCTGAATATTTACTTCATGCATTTAATTATTTTTAAATGCGTTATTTTAGTTTTTATTAAAAAAGTAAACTCTTACTTATTTCAATACTTTAACTTTACAAAACTTTACTTCAATAATGATTTTCAAAAAGATTTCAAATATGGATAAACATTTAGTATTTTCAAAAAGATTTATCATGATTTTGCCCTTTTTGTTTTAGAAGAATGCAAGTTCAAAATGTTAAATATTTTGAACATTTTCTTGAAATAAATTTAGGAAGAATTAGTATCAATGTGAATTTTTTTTAAATATTTCTGTTTAGTTTTTAGTTTTAATAAAGGGATTTGAAACACTAGAAAAATTCCTTCTCTGAAGTATGTAGTTATTAGAACTACTATTAGAAAAGTCTGAGAAAGTGTAAACATAATAAATAAGAATATTTTAACAAACACCAAAACACCTATTACAGAAAAGAACTATGAATGCTTATTATAATAGATTAATAAGAATTTCTAATCCTTCGGTAGATTGCTTTTCAAGAATACAAATCGCATTCTTTTTTGTGTAAGAACTGAGTATTTACTTTTTTAAATTTTTATTCAAAATAAAATATATTACTTCATAATTTGACAAAAGTAAGAAAAATTTCAGATGTCTTTCTTTTTTAACATAATTTGTGAAGTAACTAAAAAGATCTTATTATAAATTAAATCTTGAGAGGTGAAATTTTAGGACTTCACGGGCCAGGTGTGGTCTACAAAACGGCATTTAATTTACATAGAAACTCAATTTTCTTTAATTACATTAGTATGAAACACTTATATAAAAAATATCAATATATTTTCAGATATATTTCTTAATATATAGATATGTTTTAGAAATTTTCCAAAATATTTTGATATTACATTTTACATTTACACATTACATTTAAATACAGACATTTTCTTCTGAAATTACATATTGCAATGAATAATATCCTTGAAAAAGTAGATCATTTTTTTTATTTTATCAATTATATTTATCCTTACAGCATATAAAGGTATATGAAAAAAATATATAATGTAAAATTCAACATTTATTTGAAAAAATAAATGACAATGTGTAAGATTGACCCTTTTTTTATCGTTTTGTTTGACTTTCATAGCACTGTTTTCGAGACTATAAAATTCAACCTATAAATTATGTATATATTTCTCTTAGTATATTAATATATATTTATAAATTTTTGCTAAGTGCAAACGAATTTTATGTAAATTCGTTTGCACTTTATTTCCCTTTTTTTAAAATTCGATTTCACTCAGTGTTTTTTTTTTTTTTTTTGTATTTCCTTACTTAAATCACCTTTGAACAGTTCCAAGAACAATCAATTATAACTTTAATAGATTAAATAAATTATTAATAATGAAATCTAATTTTACTAATCCCATGAACTAAGAATAAATCTTTGAAATAACTGAAAAATCTTATACAAAATAATTTAGTTTGATAATAAAATTTCTGAAATAAAATGCAAAATATTTTTTTAAAAAAATTCGTTTATACTTCTTTTCTCGTTTTTGAAAATTCATTTACACTTTATTTCTAGATATTTAGCATTTTTTTTAAAAAATCGTTTGCCGTCTGTGATTTTTAACATTTATTATTTTCTTCTATTTTATTGATTTTCAGGAATTCTAAGAACATGATTCTAAGATAGCAGAAAAGTTTCATAGATAAAATAAATTATTAATTATGAAATCTAAGATCAGCATCAAAATGAGCAAAATAAAATAAGAAACTTCCTTGAGATTAAAAGAAATATTTCATCAAATTGATTACGTCGAAAGGGGTTTAAAAATCGAGCCAAAAATTCCGTTAACTAATTTGATTAGCCATAAACGCAAATGAACAAGTGAAGAAAAATTTTTTGACAGCTACTAAACAATTAAGAAATTAATTGCGCAAACTCGCATTTCATGTTTTTAACAAGAACAGAGCCTAATTAACTAGTTACCAAGACTGATATTTGAGTTGAATTCTTTTGACGCTAATGTTCATTGGCATAATTTTTGAAAGAAAGAAATCTTTCTTATTCGTTCCATTATAAACCCAGAATAATGCAGAATATAAAGTAGCTTGATTAAAAATCATCCAGATTCATTATCAAGGCATGCAGTGACAGCATAATCAAGATTTGTTTTTCATTTTATCGAGATGAAAAATTTGATTGTCTCTCAATAAATGTCACTAATTGCAAAAATTTCTTTGACGCTAAATCATGGTCCAGACATGGAAATAATTTCTATTTACGTATTTGAAGGGAATATTTCCTATGAAACAAAATAACATTTAAAATATACCATGAAGTATAAAAGTCCTAAGGTGATTTGAGTTATTGTTGTTAACGAGAGTAGAAATTTAATGTTAGAGAATAATTTGTTTTTTTTAATAATTAACATATTTATCTTTACACAATTATCATTACTTTCTTATTTTTAAACAATTAACTTATTTAAAATTTACAGATAATGATTCAGAATTTTATTGTTTTAAATAAATTAGTTCATTAATTTAGCCTAATCAAAGTTTAGCTTTTACAAGTAAATTGGCTTCATTGCAATTTATTTTCTCATTGGAATATTTTATGATTTATAAAACAATTTACAGTAATTTATAAAATAAAATACTATTACATAATAAAATGATTTAATATCCCTTAAATGAGTTTTAAATTAATTTTACAGTGTGTTACTGATGAATTTAATTAATTATTCCACTTTGGTGTAGCAATTATAACAATATATAGTGATTGTGCTTAGAATTCTGAGCCTGATATAGTAATAAAGGATTATAATTCTTCTCTTTCACATAAATAAGTTAAAATGATTAGATTGCAATAAAATCAGGATGCTATAAGCATGATGAGATATTATTTTTAATTTTCTTTGAATATATATTTAGTGAAATCGCATTTCCAATCTGTAATTTTGGAGTTAGAAGTGTTAGAATCTAATGTAGCCAGATGGGAATGCTTGAATTCAAGAATTTTGTTTGAGAAATTCTTTAAAAAATGGATAGTAAGCAGTTTAAATGAAAATTAATATTTGATGTAAGAATATTTCATGATCTGTAACATCAACTGTAGCTACAATCTTAACAGTAATGTGTCTAAAAATGCGAAATGTCAATTAAACTAAAACTTACCATTCAGCCTCTTGTCATCCATCAGTACACATTGTAATATAATTAGGGTATACTAATCATGGCCGACTTATTTAATTTTATATTGTGTTTCAAATACACTTGAGATTTATCGTTTGCGGAATCGTGCTTCCAACTTATATTCTTTGAGTTTGAAATGTGAGAATCTAGTGTGGCCCGTTGAAGCATATGCTCAGTAATCACTTTTCAAAAATCAGGAAAATTTAAAGATAGACAAAGCACGATTGATAAAAGCCAAAATAATGAATCTGTTGCAAGAATATTCAGTATTTACCCATTATCTGGGCGCAAATGTCGCCAATGTGAACCAAATGTAAGCCAAGTTTCAAGCAAAGCGAATGACAAAATAAAACAAATACTGCACATGGCGCCAAACAGGGCGGTATTCTACATTATTTGGCGATTTTTCGATGAGCTAGGCTAACAGAAAAGTACCATCAAATGGCGCTGCATTGCAAAAAGAAGCGTAATTCAAAATGCGGCATGTTAGCCAATGTAAAGTTAATCGTTCAGCGTCTTGTCACCAGTTCAGCATATTGGAAAAAAGGAATATTATTCATAACATTAAGTCTCATCGTTATGATAAATGTTTCGGCATGTATTATAGTTCAGTACGCTGTTCAGTTCCAGTGACGCTCTTTGATAACAGAATACTTTTGAATATCTTCCTACTTACACATTACATTCGATGTGAAGACTTGTATAAATGCGGTTCCATTGAGGATTAATTTCTCTTCCAGTTTTAAGCTACCGAATTTCCAGCACAATAATAGACTCCCTTCATGAGGATTGAATGAGGATTTGCAACTTTTCTGTATTGACAGATTTAATCCCAATACAATATTTAACTTCTTGAATTCAATACAATTTATGTATATTTTTTTAGAAATTATCATAATTATACGCATTTATCATACTTCATATCGTAAAGTCGATTATATTAGTTGCATTAACTCTTATTTTTTGCTAGTTTTCGCTAACAATATAAATGGTACATTTGTGGCAGGAACAGCTGTAGTTTTAATTTAAAATTAAATGCATAATATATTTAAGATATTTACGAACTCTATGAAAAGCTTTTATTCTGTGATGACATTTGTGAATATTTTAATTGCTACCTAGATAAAACATATAATTAATCGTGCATTGCAATCGGCGAAAGGTTTAATTTCCACTAATCTATTGCTCGTTTCCGTGCTGTATTAACAGATTTTTTATATGAAGGACTTGGAAACTCAAAATAAAATGTTAGAATCTTGAATTAATTATTTTAATATAGCAGTTTTCTATGGGTTCAAATTTAGCTTACTTTAGTAAAATTAAAAAGCAATAACAATATAGTTTAAAATTTAGTGTAAAATACTACAAATAATAAACTGTTCACATATCAATAAAATGCCTTAATAAATTTCCAAGAAAACTATTTATATTTTTTAGCTTTGTTTTTAATTTCGAAGTGAACACACATAAATCTAAGGAATGGCATGAAATTGGAAATAAACTATAGGATAGAACTAAAATAAACTCTAGGGAAAACCATTTACTCAAAAGAAACATTGATTATATAGGATAATAATTTATCTTTCCTCGTTTATATTATGTTGCAGGAAATGACCTAATAACTAATGTATTACCTAAATGTAGATTAAATAATGTGCTTTAAAAGAATTCTATGCCAAACAGTTTTTTTTTAATATGAACATAAATTATTCTGAAATGTTTTGGAAACTATCCATCGACAAATAAAGATCTCAAAAACGAAATGCATCCTTTTAGAGATACTTCAATTTCAACACTTATGCTCCAAAGAATTTGTGCAAATCCTCCTTATTTTTATTTTGTGAAAATAAATTTCAGTGTATTCATCAGAAAAGATCAAGGAAAAATAATAATAAAGATGTTTGTTATAAAAGAGAACTATAGTAAACTCTAGGCAAATACATTAACTATGAGATGTATATATTTTACTACAAAATAAAGAATTAACCTCGTATCTCAAACCATTCATATCATATTATATCCTATAAAGAAAATTTCATTAAAATATAGTTCCAACATTTTATTTTTAAAGTTTTTACATGTCAAATAGTTTTTGAGTGTGAACATAAATAATTTTGAAATCTCGTGGAAATTATCCATCAAGAAATAAAGTTCTCAACAGTGAAAAATATCGTTTTAGTGGAACTTTAATTTCGAAACTTACGCTAGAAAGAATTTCTGCAAAACCTTCTTATTTCTTTCATGCGAAAATAAACTTCTGTGTATTCATCAGAAAATACCAGGAAAAAAATAATAATAAAGATGTATGGTGCAGAAAAAGATAAAACTTCTGGGCTTGTAGCCACAAAAAGAATCGTTTGTCTTCTTCCATGCGCGAGAACAAATAGGGGTGTCTGCAGCAGATCGCATTCTTCAGAACCATTGGATGCAACAAATTATTACTTCGTGCGGTGTGTTATCTGGCTATAAATGCAGCTTGTTATTTCGGCAACGTTCAGTAATACTTTCTTCCTTTGAAGATATCTTTATAAACTTTAGAGCCCTTTTGATTGGTAAATTTTATAAAGGAATGTAAAATTTGTTTTATGGAAACTTATATGGGCTTAGAGATTTAAATCAAATAAATTTTATTTTATTTTTTTAAATGTTTATTGAATTCACATGAGTTTTACAAAAGAACTTTCAGAGACTTGATATCATAGGCTCAAGTAAATATTTTGTAAATTTTTTAAAAGATATTTAATTTGTTAAACTAAATTAGAAATAAAATTTAAGTAATTTAATGAGTAATATAATGTAATTTTAAACAAGAAGCAGAGGACTCCAGCCTGATGACTTTCTTTCATAATGCTTTTTATTATTTTTTTGTAATTTAAACATAATTTTTATTTTTAATTTGGTTAAGTTCATTTGTACTTCACATGTAGCAGCATAGGCTTGATATAAATACAATGTATTTTGCTTTAATAGTTTATGACTCAGAAAATATTTGCATAATGTTGGCTTCATATATATATATTTTACATATGTGGTTTGCATGTTTTAAATCACTCTAAATCGCTTAAATAGTTAGACTTCAGCTCTACAGTATTAGGTATGAAAGAAAATATATTCGAAAGAAATTAATACGTTTTATTTATTTATTTATTTGTAAAAGAAATTAAGTAGTAAATTATAAGTATTAGAAACGAAAAATTTTATAAATATACTTACAAAAAGATAAATCATTTATTTTATGTATTTTAATATCTACAATTAGTACTTGATCGTGATGAAATTTGGTCAGTTTAATATTCAGGATAAAAAAATTAATTTTTTTTTTCAAAAACCAAATATTAACTAAAAATTGAATGGATGTTTGAGGATTTTAACACATTTTCTGAAGATATCCATTTACTCTATATTTAAACTCAAAAATATGCTTTTTGAAATACATAAATTTCATTTCTGTATAATATATTCTATAACTTTAATAATTTTCAGCATTTTGATTTGACATTTAATTTGAAATTATGTTTTTATTTTTAATATGAAATTTAAAAAAATCATTTGCATTTTGCAATAATAAAAATTAGTGTAAAATTAATATCTTAATCTGAAGTAAGATTTTTACTTGTCTTTATTTCGAAATTAATGCATCATTTAATTTGCACCTACAGTTACTTGTTATAAGCTGATTTAATTAGATTCATGTTTTCAGTTCTATAAGATAATAAAGTGAAATTTCAAATAAATTTAGTTCTATTAAATAATATACCAGTCAGATGAAATTTTCGAGAGAGGAAAAAAACACTAATCGACAAAAGCAGACAATACAAAAAAAAATTAAAAATAATGCTCAATTCATAGGAATTTTAAGTAGTATTTTATGTGATTTTATATGGTAAATTTATGTTGTATTGGATGTAGTTATAAAAATACTCCTTTAATTATGAAATGTTTACTTCAAATAAATGTAAACCAAAAGTATATTTATATTCTGAAAGAAATGAACGTCTGTTTCTCAAATAGTGAGCATTTTAAAATAATTATATCTACCTTACTAATGCGAAGTGTGTACGTATTTATATGTTGTTCCCTTTCAAATCATTAGATTTTTTTTATGTTTTAGTGCTCATATTTAATTTTTGATAATGATTATTTTTACATAATAATTATTTGAAATATAATAAAATAATACTTATGTAACATTAATATTTATTTTTTATAAATAAATAGGATTCATATATATTTCAAATCTGATAGATAAATATGTTTTTCCAATAAACAAAATCAATGGAAGTCTTAAAAAACATAATTGAAATTAAATCTAAAGAAATTGAAAATTTAAATACTTATCAAATGATTTGTGTATTTTATAATGTGGATGTGCAATCTTTCAAGTTTAGTCAATAACTCAAAGAAAAATAAAACGGTCCTGAAGTTGGAATTACAAATTAGATTATAATAATTTCATAAAATAAATAATTGTTAAATAAATAACATTAATTGCAATAACAAGATACGTTGAGATCGTTTAATACAATTAGAAGATATTTATCATTTTAAAAGCGGAAAAGTGGTTATTTCTCAGATACACTCTCTGCAGTTTCAAAAGTACGAAATAATTAATTATGTTTAAAATGAACTTTTCAAAATACAGTCTTTTCTGAATTCTATGCTATTGAAACATTAACGTTTAGATGGAAAATTATCGATTGCATATCCTCGAGCAAAACTGAAATAGAGCTCCAAAAATTAATATTTTAGTCACTAATTAACATCCGTTACTGACGAAACGTAGAGAACCACGTTCAAGTGGAAATCTTCTCTACTCTTCAACTGTTCCATTATTGTTGATGGGAGGAATATACTTTGACTTTTTATTGATTTCTGTATTTCCCTCTTGAATTTATAATTTTAAACTGGGAATTATATTACAATTATACTTGAAATTATTTTGTATGCCAAATGTTATCTTATATCTTTAAATGAGCAGCAATTTGTATATATATATATATATATATATATATGTGTGTGTGTGTGTGTGTGTGTGTGTGTGTGTGTGTGTGTGTGTGTTGTGTGTGTATACTTATAATAAAGCTCAATGTGTGTGTGTTGGCGCTCTACAGGCCAGACCGTTGGACCTACAGTTACCAAATATGGTACATGTATACCTTGGAGGTCGGGAATGTGCACCTCACACCCTTTTTTCGAATTTCTAATTAGAATTTGAATTAATTAAAATTTAAGTGAAATTTCGACGCTTTTCCGCTATAACTTCCGAAAATATTATTGCACACACATGATTTTTATATCAATTTAAAGATTAAAACATTAGCTTTCTAACGGTATCAGGTTATAACGTAAACTTCTATTTTTAATGAATTTTTAAAGAAATATTTTAACCATGTTTTTAGCACGTGACTGGATAAAATAAAAGAATGCTGGAAGTTCGAATAAAAAAAAGCTATCATCATAAATCAAGTCTAAAGAAATGCAACTTTTAACACGTGACTGGATAAAATAAAAAAAATAGAAAATGTGATATTTTCTTTAAAAAATAAATACAAAGCAAAAGATTCTATGATCATTTGCAATATCTAAATAATTAATTCAATAAATCTTCTTTACGGTTAACCTCATCAAATTTAGACAGGATATGCACTGGAATCCCGTCTTAATGACATATTTCTATTATCGTTTGCAATATCTGTATCATTAATTCAATATTTTTTTTCATTATAAAATGTGATAGTTTCTAAAAAAATAAATGCAAAGCTAAGGTTTCTATAAAATCTGCAAGAGCACGTCAAAGGGAAAAAATTAGGTTTTATCACCGAGTTGCCATCATTTTGAGAAAAGTTCAAATTAAAAAAAATAAAAAAATATCATCGCAAATTAAATCTGAAGAAATGTAACTTTCAGCACGTGACTGGATAAAATAAAACAAATATAAAATGTGATATTTTCTTTAACAAATGCAAGGCAAAGGATTCTATGATCGTTTGCAATATTTAAATCATTAATTGAATCAATTATCTTTATTTATACAGGATATGCATTCAAATTCCTTTCCAACGGCTAATTTGTAAAATATTATTAATAGACATATATATTGTTTAATACTATTAATTTGATCTAAATGAAGTAAATAATTACATTTTATGTTGTTTGAGTCAAACAATGCATATATGAATAATGAGTTTTAGATTTCTTCATACTTAGCTCTGTGAGCCATATTTTACAAAACATTTTTATTAATATTTCAAATAAAAGTTGCTACATCAATCAGTCTTCGAAATCAATCATTAAAACTGACTGATTTATAAAATTAAAGAATATTATTAGGAAAACGCGTTCTTTTAGATCTTTTAGTCCATCATCTTAAAGAAAATATTAACTTCAGGCCAATCAATGCCCGGAGTTACTTCAAGGCTAATGAATATGTGATTTAATTGAAAATTTTAGAGCCCATTACTCATGGCGAACCAGCTGGTCGCCAAAGGCGGCTAGTATATATATATATATATATATATGA
>JAPMOQ010042096.1:416098-428598 GCA_026543055.1 Argiope trifasciata | reverse complement strand
AGTTGTTTCGAAATTCGATCATTTCTTTGAAGGATACAGTTGCTTCAGACGATTGAAATTTCAACTCCAAACTCGGATTAGAATGTTTTTATTAACTGAATGCTTTATTGGAACTCTTCAGTAATTTTTGCTAGGGGCTTTATTTTGTTTATTATTAAAATATATAAATTAAAATATACAATGATTACTTATAAGTAAAAAAATAATTTCAAAATAATATTTAAATCAATGAAAAATTATTAATAATTAAATACAATTATTAAAATTATTTTCTGTATTGACGCAAGTTATTATTATGATCTTCAAATGAAGATTTAAGATTTCCCTTAATCAAGAATTATAATTCGAGAAAAAAAGTATGATGAAGACATGAAGTGGGAAAGTTTTTGAAGTTTTCTTCGTTATTGTGGTCTCAATGATATTGCAAATAATGTAATTTGTTTCCTGTTTATAAAAAGCATTGATTAGTGAATATATTTAAATTTTGTTTAGATACCAGCATCACAATTTTATATGAGATAATGTTTCTTAATTCCATATTTATTTTTAATTATGAATTACAGCTATTTACCATGATGTTTATAATAGTTATGTCATGGTATCGAGAATATTAACTTAAATACTAAGTAATAAAATTAGTAAACTAATGAAAGTCTTTTTTTAATAATTACTAAGGAAATGTGTTAAAAACATATGTGAAAAATATAACTTTTCTCTTATTACAAATATTAAAATGGGTTATTTCAATTAAATAACAGAAAAATTGCTTGGCCATTTATTAATTTAATTCTATTTCTTTAATTTAAAGAAGATGAAATTCTTTATTAAGTTAACAAAAAGCAAGCAATAAACAACTTGTATATTGATATCGCTTAAAAGATTGTAATTTTAGAATAAATGTATTTTATCTGAAATTATAAAATAATAATTAAAAATATTTTAATATGCAAGTATTTAATACTTACACATTTTTTTAAAATCATTTTAGTATAAAAATATTCAATTTTTAGTTATTAAATTTTTTCAATATTTACCAAAGAATTCGAAGATTAGCCTAAACTTATCGTATAAAAATCGGAATAAATAATACTTAGCTATTATTAAAGGAAATCCAACACTCTCTGATACAATTAGATATACTGAAAGTATACACTTTTCTTAGAATGAAATCAATCATATTAACTGTAAAGTAACAATTAATGAAAGTCTTAAATTTTTAAGGCTTTATTATAGTAATTATCACAATACGAAAACTTCCTTATATGCTAAACTATAAGAAGAAGCATGTGCTTTTTTTCCTTAAAAAAGTATATTTACCGGCAGTATCTATGAATTTGCTCTTAATTATTAAGGTTGTAGAATTAAAAAGAACCAGAACATTATTCAAATGAATACAAATTTTAGATATTTTTGTCAGTAAATAAAAGTTGTTGCTCTTCTTTTCAGCATGTTACTTATCCCTTTGAACATCTACCTGAAATTGTAACCAAAATCAGCCTTGAAAAGATCAACAAACGGTAAGTCCATTAGTATATGAATAACACGTAATAGATTTGAGGGAATGAATTGTAGTCGATAATAGGTTAATTTATTAAGGTAAATGCAATTAGTTAATGCTCTGATTAGACATCAGAGAATATCATCTGCTTGATATTTCAGAATTGTGAAGAAGAGGGATATATGCTATTCAGTTTTGAAGTATTAAATATAATTAGAAATGGAAAACAAATTTCTAGTCACGTTGTTTGTTTGAAAATTGTTCACACTTTCACATTCACAATTCACATTGTGTGAAAATTAGTAATAAATAAGAATTTAGCATGGAATTAAAGTATATCAATCCAAATATTCCCTAAACGCTTGTAGAATATTCAGTTGAGTGTTTTGTTAAAAAAATATATGTTTTTTTTTCTTCTTTTTTTTTTGGTTTAAACTTTTAATATTATTTTCTTAAGCACACAAAAAATCCACCAATCAGCATATAAATTCGATGTTTTGCTATTTAATATATCTCTTTACTTTTATTTTCCTACTCATTATATTAAAATTTCAAATTTATACATTGTTCATTTCAGAATCTTTTTTAGATATTTATTTACTATAACCACAGAAACAGATAACAAAAATGAGTATTTCAAATAAATTGTTCTTCATGTCGAGTTTTTTTCATATTATCGATAACACCTCAAATTTAAGGATTTGAAAATTTAATTTATTCTTCATTTGCAAATTGTATGAAATTTAAAATTAATTAATTATACATTTTCCCAGTTTTTACAATACATAAGAATGAAACATCAATAATATGTATCTTAAAGCTTGAGCAGAATTTTTTATGATTTATTTGATACAGATAGGAAGTTTGAACAAAAATTTTCCTTTGTATAAAGTATAAGAAATTTTGAAAATGACGTTGGAAGAATTAAATTTCAACTGAAGCAAATAGAAATGTGATTTCCCTTTAGAAAGTGATTTCATTTTAGTATGAAGCTATATTAAATCATAACATTTTAATTAACACATTAAAAAATAATGTTAGAAAGGTGCCATTTAATAATTTAACATTATCATTGTTAAATAATGCTTTCTTTATATAAATAACCAATAAAGTACAAAGTACTTCACTATTTCCAATACTATTCATTTTTTTCACATAGATCGAAAATATATTAATTGATACTCTCAAGTATTCAAGGCTAAGATCATAGTTGTTTTTAAAATATAAGGGAAATCAATTAAAATATATTGTAACGACAGCATATTAACAAAATTTGGTTTTATTGTAGTAGATTACTGTGTATATTTTGGTTAAATCTTTCATAATATGTGTTGTATTTTTTTGCAATGTAGACGACACAAAATTAACAACACCGCATCCACGATTTCTAGATACAACATTAAAAAAATAACCAAGTGCCATCTGTAGTTAGTCTTAGTTAAACAAACATTTACAGTCAAATTAACATTAATCCTCAAATTTAATTTCATATGATGCTTTAATTTTAAAACTAATTAATATTTTTATCAACTTTATGTGGAATAACAATTGTGTTCTTATTTCCATAATTAAAATAACTTCATTCTTGGGAAAATTTCGACTTAAAATTTAATTTATCAACAAATAGGACTATATGACTAATTGCAACAAATTACCCAAAAGTATGAAAATATGCTCTTTACTAAAATATTGTGCTAACTGCACTAGGTAGTTGTTTAAATAATCTTTCAAAATTATAAAATTTCATGTAATGATTTTTTGGAATAATGATTATTTTTTATTATCTTCTTAAGAAATAAGTATTGTGTTCTTATTTCCATAATTAAAATCACTTCATCATTGAAAAATTCCATTTAAAGTTTAGTTTATCGGCAAACAGACTTTTAATGCGAGCACAACAAATTATCAAAAAAATGAAAATGTGCTCTCTACTCAAATATAACGTGCTATTTCACTGAGTAGCTCTTTGGATAATAATTTAAAATTATAAAATTTCCCTAAAAATATTTTTGAAATATAGACTAGCTTGTTTTAGAGCAATTATCAATTTATTTTTGAGAAAACTTAAAATTAAAGTAGCAGAAAAGCCTTTTATCAGAAATATAATTAATAAGTTTATACTATGTTTAAAATAATAACTATTTCAATACTGGTTTAAGCAACTGTTTTAAGTGTCATTGTGCATTAAGCAATATCATTTTATTAATCAAATTAAAATTTATCCAAAAAAATGTAAATTATCGAAACTGTATCTAATAACTATCAAATTGCCTCGTTCTTTTTATGTTGCAAGAAAGATTGATTATTAAAAGATTACAGTTTGTAAAAATATTTATTTCTTATAAAATTCAGTAATTATATTCAAAACTAAACCTTTCGGACATTGACGGCTATAAAAACACTGAAAAGCATAATATTTTATTTTTTATTTATATTACTTCAATTGTTATAAAATCACACTGAAGCACAAAAATATGAAATTTTACTGTAATAAAACCACTGACAAGCACAAAAAAAGTAAGGTCATTCCTTATTTTTATCATTATGACTGATATAAAACCACTGAAAAGACCAAAATATATGAGATTTTATTCTTTTTTTATACCATTTTAACTTTTATAAAATCACTCAAAAGCACAAAAATATGAGATTTTATTCTTTATTATTTTCATTTTGATTGTTATAAACCCATTGAAAAGCCGAAATATATGAAATTTTATTTTTTATTTATATCATAATAAAGAATTGTTAATTGTTATAAAATCACTAAAAAGCCCAAATATATGAAATTTTATTCTTTATTTTTATTATTTTGGCTGTTATAAAACACAAAGATGTGAAATTTTATTTCTTAGTGTTATCATTTTGATTGATCTAAAACCGCTGAAAAACACAATTATATGAAATTTTATTCTTTATTTTTATCATTTTGAATTTTATAAAACCACTTGGTAGCACAAAAATAGAAAATTTTATTCTTTATTTATATCATTTTGACAGTTATAAAACCACTGGAAAGCGAGAAATATATCAGCTTTTATTCTTTATTTGCATCATAATAAGATTTTCATCACGAAAAGAACTTTAATTAGCAACCCACACACCATTTCGAGAAAAGAAGAACAGCTTATTTTTGAATGAGCTTATGCCAGTTTCGAAAACATTCTAATTATTATTGAAGAACTGCATCTCTGAAAACGAAAGTACAAAAGATTGCAAACTCAAACAACAGTAAAAAAAAACATTGCTAATTTAAACGAAACGGGTAATTAAAATTGAAAAAAAGAAAATCAAACCCGATTAAAGCGTGGAGTTATTAGCGAAAATGACCTGACATTAGTTTTGACACCTGCAATTTATCTGGTATCTAACGAGGGAATAAACCAAAACTACAATTTCCAAACCGGGATCTTTCATTTATTTTCTCGCAATCATATCGGAAGAGAACTCTTCTTTCCTTTTTTTCCGGAAATAAATCATTCCGAACTAGTAATTAAATATTACGTTTCTTTCATACTAAAAATAAATTAAACTTAGAGAAAATGCTGCATATAAAATTTTGAAATCTCTTGCAAACTTCGAATCCTTAATAAATAAGAAAATGTTTGGAAAGTAAATAAACTAATCATTTGGAAGATATTATAATTGATCTTTAATAAATGCAGTTTATTTCTGTATGATATTTGGGCTTAATTTTAAATTTCGTTACTGCGAGAATTTATTTTTTAGTTATTTTTTCATTTATAAGTAATGAAATAGTTTTGTAGTAGTGTCTCTCTTATTTCTTTTACTGTTTCATATCTTCGACTAAGCTAATTTAAATATGACTGTTCATCGAAATTTCAAATTAAAAATGATTAATATAAATTTAAAAAATAAAAGGAAAAAATAATTAATCTAAAAAAAGATGATTTTCTTAGTTTAATTCTTAGATATGATGAAGGAATTTTATATCAAATATTCTGGAATAAAATTAAAATTAAAATATATCATCAATATTTTAAAATATTCTAAAATTTAATATCAAAAATATTTTATCAGTGTTTTCAAATATTCTAAAATTTAATATAAAAAGTATTTTATACAAAAAATTGGTACAATTTCACTCCTTGTTAGAGACCGGTCAAAATAATTTTATATCAAATTTGGTTTTGTTATGTTTATGTTTAGTTATTTGGGACATTGCTGATTATTCGATTAGGCTCATTCAAAGCATGGATTTTCGTGATAGTTGGTATTTGATAATACAAATGATCAACATATTTACTACTAACTAAGAATGTTGTTTGGATGAAATTTCACTTATCCAAAAGAAGAATTTAGCCAGGATATCCAAAATAATTAAGTTGTCAGCAAATTAATATTAATGCTCTTAATAACCAATCATAGCATGACCTATTTCATTAAAAACGAATGTTACGTGTTTTACAACTCATTCAATCTCATTTAGGGGATTTCTTAAATAGAGCTTAATTTCAATTCAATCATGTTGTTGTTTCTGACTGTCATATACATGCTGTACATTCCAAAATTTCAAAAAGGAAAACCTTTTAAATAATTTGATTTAGATTTATCATCACTGACATCTAATGTAATTTATTGAAATAATTATATGAGCTTTTATATACTGAAAACCAATGACATATTATCATAGAGAAAATAAGGCGATGACAAAAATTTATTATAGATTATTTTCATTATTAATTTCAAATATTGAATATAATCAAATATATTGACCAAATATGAAATAAATGTGGAGTAAAAGCAATTTATAAAAAGTATATCTGGAATTCTATTTATTATTAACAAATGCAAATATCAAAATATACATTTGCGAGTATATTTTTAAAATTGTAATTTCAATAATTATTAATGTAATTCAGACGAATGGTTTGAAAAAAAGGATTTCTAAATTCAGATATTGATTTTTTTATTTCCTTAGTATGACAATAAGGTATTTCTATGGATAATAAAAAAATAAGGAATTTCAATTTTTAAAATAAGGAATTTCAATTTTAAAATAAGGAACATTTCAATTTTTTTATTATAATAAAGGATCATCCCTTATATGGTTCCATTTCCATACAAATAAAGAAACGGAACTCTTTCACACTTTTTTTTGACATTGAATAGTAAAAATATTTTTCAATGACAGAAATTCACCATTAAGACAAATAAAACGTGAAAAATGTTTCTTTACAATTGTTCTTTTTGTTCTAGGATAGTCGAGGAAGAAAGAGTAATATCAATGAATATATATAATTATACAAAATGCATTTTATATAAAAACGCATTATTAAAAAAAAATTCATTTTCACCAGTGTTACAGAAATTAAGAAAGAAATTCAAAACATTTTAAGCGAAATATCTTATCAAATGGTCTTGTCAAAGACTTAATGATATCAAATGGAATCTTGAAATTCAACTTTCATCATTTTATTTTTATATAAAGATAATTTGTTTATAAATACAGAACTTGATAGAAAGATTTATATTTAATCTTATAATTTCAATTTTAGAGAATACCTAAGATCCTTACTTATATGACCCATATGATTATAAATGTTGATGTGTTCTTTGGTAAATGTTCTGAAAGAAATAACAATAAATATGTATGATGAAAAAAAAACAGAAAACATTTTGGCTCTGTGGCGTGGAAAGAATCGTTTGTCTTCTTCCATGAGCAAGAGCAAATAGAGGTATCTGTTCTAGATCACATTCTTCAGAATCATTGGATGCAACAAATTATTACACTGTGTGGTGTGCTCTCTTTCTATGAATGGAGCTTGTTATTTCCGAAATGCTCACTAATATAATCTTTCTCCAGACATTTTTTTCGTATTCCTAGAAGCCCCATGCCTATCAGTGTCTAGATACGATGATTAAATATGGCATTTAAAATATATTATATGTTAATGCATTAAACACTTAAAAGTAGGTTATTTTCTTTTCCAATACTAAATTAATATTCTCTAAATCTTATTTAAATTATATTTATAATTAAATTGTGAGATTCTATTTTAAAGTGGTAGCATAGCATTTAACAAAAATGCTGTAAATAAAATACAGATAAATATGTTTGCTTTATATTTATATCATAGATATATAGAACTATCATTTTGTAAAACTGTTTATTCATTAAAATATGTCTAAAAATTACAAAGTCTGTATTTTTCATTGTATTTAGAAAAAAAAATTAAGAATTCTAACGAAAAGGACAATATTAATCTGCGTCATATATAATTTTCTTTTATTCGGTCCATATTAAAAATATTAATTTTTACATTTGAGTATTAATTAATTAATAACTAATCAGGTAATTCGTATTTCAGTAATCATGTAATAAATATTTCAATATCTATCAGTAATTCATTATTGATATAAAATTGAAGTAAAGAAGACGAACTTAATTATTTTGAATAGTCGTTTGATAAAAATTTAAACCTATAAACCTATATTGAGCTTATTCGACTTCTAAATATATATATAAATATATAATTTAAAAAGAACATTTAATATTTATATTCTAGTAGGGTATATCAGGCAGTATTTAAAAAATAAGAATCTTGATATGAGCATACCTCTCAATATAAAACATATAGAATAGTGGAAAATGTTTAATGAAGAAAATGTTAATATAAGTTACATTAATTTTGATATTTCTCTAAAATTTTGAAAGTATTCTTCGAAATTACAAATAAAGTATATCTTAATGATATACTGCATAAAATTCGTAATTATTAAAATGGTAAATACAGCAGCTTAATGTGAACTAAATTCTGAGTATTTAATTCTATTACAGATTAATTATTATCAGTTTAGAAGTGCAAATGAAGTTATTCTCCAGAAATTTGCTTTGTAATTTAGCAACTATTGAATCATTAATTATATTTAAAACAGAATTTTCAGAAACACTCGTCTGTAGGTCACAAACAAATGATTCATTACCGCTTCGAATCAAAATTGTGAATAATATTTCCCGGAGCAAAACTGAAATAGAGGTCTTCGCAAATTAATAATTTAATCACTAATTAGCATCTGTTACCGAATAAATCTGGAATAGCCTTTTCAAGTGGAATTCTTTAATACTATTGATTTCCAAACGCTCTACTGTCGTTAATTTCGGAAGTGGGTTTCGAAGCATTTGTTAGATTTATTCCTTCTATTAGCTGAATTAGAAAATTATCGTAAAGTATAAGATGATGCTATAATTGCAATTAAAATATATAATACGTCAATTATAATGCAAAAACAATGGGCCAATAAAATGTAATGCAATTTTTTTTAATGTGCTGTTTTCTCTTGTTAGCACTTTATTATACTGCAATTTTTTTATTGTTAATATTGTTATATTATAACTTTAAAAAAAACTATTTTTTATGTAACAAATTTATTTATTTCACGTATTTTAAAAACGAATCTAAAGATATGGTTCAAATTTTATGTTTAGATAAAGTTTTCCATTTAAGTGTATTTATATAAGTGCCTTGAAATAAGAAGAAAAAATGATTTTGCACACACACAAATTTTGTGCAAAAAATATTTATATATAATCAGTATGTCATTTGTATCTAAATATCTTCTCCAAAAAACATGACCGAAAAAAAGGAAAGACAAAGAAGGCTAAAAATAACCTATAAAAAAACTTGCCAAGCTATGTTTGGTCTCTCAAGTACTTACTTCTTAAGGTAAGAAACTGTGAAATAAGATATTATATAAGTTTATTCAACTTCTACGTCGAAGTGTCAACGGAGTAGTAAAGTGATCAGAATTACAAAGCTGACACGTATAATGTGGGTGGAGTCACTCTTTTTACAATTTTTTTTACTTATGTGTTTATATTTAATATGTTCACATTTAATATTTTTGCTTTTTAATCTTATCTATACAGGAATCTTTCCGGGGAAAAATGATTTTACAGGGGTACATGCACAAATTGTAATTTTTTAATAATCGTTGCTGACAACTTTATATTATTATGCTGACAATGCCATATAACACTATCTCGAACTCAATTTCACTATGGTAAAACTGAGTGTAAGTTCAAAAATATAAGTAATGGTAGATAAATTGTAAAATTAATATAGTAGTACAGCAGAATGTTTCGAATAACATTTTAAACTAAGCCTATTCATGATTTTTTTTTATTTAAATGATTAGCTCTTATGCAGGTAAAACTGAAAAATATCCATGTGTAAACAGTATGGAATTCGTATTTAAATATATTCTTAAATAAATGATATTACAAAATGAAACAAAAGAATTACCAAGCTAAATTTGTGTTTCTTTTGTTAATATTTCTTAAGGTGAGAAGAACGAAAATACCAAATACTTACTTAAAATCTGTCTCAGATCTTTCAAACATTAATCTCACATATAAAGGTCAATGCGTATAGAAAAAAACATATATAACAAAAAGGAATCAGCTGTGTATTTCAAACGACTTTTGTTTTGTTAAGTTTCAAAATACCATTTCAGTTCATTAAAAACATCTTTACTTAGAAAAGAATTGCAATAATCCGCTAATTATTTCAACATTAAGTGACCTAAGACTAAATACTAAAATTAAAATTCTAAATTACTAAATTACTAAAATTCATTTAAAGAAATTACTGCAAAAGTAGACTACCAGATGATTATTTCCTTGAGAGATTTGGCTTATACACCTCAGAGCCTAAAAATATGGGCAAATATTCCTTTCTATTAGGGCATCTGAGGAATGAGAATGAGAAGTTTCTTGTATGGTGGTTGTTTCTCGCCAACTGGTAGGAGCAAAAATTGGGGTAGTTTCGCTACTTCCTACTGATGACGGAACATATTTTCCAGTAGACGGGGTATCATTTCCGATGACGGACCTCTGAATTAAACAATGGCTGCAAAGTGTGATGCTGTCCGGTCATTTATATTTTACCTTGCGCTTTCAGGCAGGTCGGAATAGCCGGTTACAGTTATGATATCGCATTTACAGGCATTACAGAATTACAGACCAACACAGGTAAATTCCATCATGGGTTTGACACTGAATTTTAAATTGTTAAAAACTGTATGCCAAAGGTATATGTTAGATTTTTAAGTTTTGTGATTGTGATGCTCACTTCAATGGAAAGATAGAAGTGCATGAAGTATCCCAAAAATTTGATGCAAATCTACAAATTCAGTTTAATGATTGCACAATCAATGAGCCTATCTAGTACAGAGCACTTTAAATTATCGTTTCCAAAGACCACGATAAATACAATAATCTAAATTTACACAATTCCAAAAATATATTTTTTGAACTCAGGTAAATCTAAAATGTATTCAAATTAAATTATGCGATAGTACGGTTTTAGTACTTTTTCCTTGAATACATTTTATATGAAAAGATAAAAATATGATGTAAAAATGTATCTGAGTTTTAAAAACAACTCTAGGTCTTAGAAAATTCTACATTAATTCACAATTTTAAAATGTATGCATTTGGTTTTCGATGCCAATTCTAATTCTTCAGACAAAATTATCCGGAATACATATCTTCATCAAATCGAAAACTCGGAGGAAGGATTAAAATGTACACCACCTAACGTTAAATGAAAGATGTAGTTTTTTTTTTTCGTTCTCATTCAAGACATAATTAGCGGATTATTGCAATTCTTTTCTAAGTAAAGATGTTTTTAATGAACTGAAATGGTATTTTGAAATTGCTAAATAAAATTCTACTTTCATAATATTTCAAATAAAAAAATAGAGAACAAAATTCTGCCGTACAACATTTCTGCCATTTTCAATCAGCATCTAATGTATATCGAAATTCTAAAGAGTTTGAAATATCGTTATTTTCACATCCTACTCTCCAGTATTCCCAGTTTTAAATATACAATAGTTGAGAGAAAAAATGCTCTAGAATCTAAGAGGAAGTAAAGATTGTCTTTGGATATAATTTTAAAATGAAAAAAATAAGTGCCAATTTATTAATTGTAGAGTAAAAATAAATGCATTTCAAATTAGACTAGATGCAGGCAATTAATTCAACAAGTAATTCCAATTTAATACATCTTCAAATGAATTTTTTAAAGTTGATGGAAGAAGTATTTTGAGCATTGCAAATATTTCTAAGATAATATAAAACAGAACAACTTAAGTCTTTTCTTCAAATTCGAATAAATACAAAAAATGTTTTTTGATTGAGTTCGATAAAATATTAATAAAAGTAGCTGTAAAAATAATTAAATAAAAATATCAAAAAATATCTAAAATTATAAATCTATAAATAGGTTCTGTTTAATAAATATATTTCAATCACTTAAAATGAAGTACTTTATTCGTACTTTAAACCATTTCAATTGTTATTCAGTAGAGATAATTGAAAATACAAATACGACCTCTTAGAAAAATGTAGACACTACTAATTAGCCCATTTCATTATAAAATGGTACATTTAATTGCATTTAATGTCTTTATATTACAAGTAAAAAAAGATATGATCCATTGTGCTTTTAATGGATTGATCAATGGAAATCTAGACTGGATAGTACCATCTACAGGTACCATTCAGTCTAGATATTTTTCATATATTTTTGTTGATTTTTATTTTCGTTGATATATGTCTAATCAGTTCAAGGAGAACAAAATGGAAAAAAAATAATATTTATTCTCAGGTCTCCTCCAAATAAGATCATTTCAGTAACTAGGCAATAATAAATGTGGAAAATTTTAAAAATAATCTACAGGCCATTCATAAGTAAGTTTGGACATAATTTATAAAATCATAAAGCTATTTAGAGAACACTTTCAAAAAAAAAATATTACTAGAATAAGGGATCGAGATTGAAATAGTATCTGCATTGAAGTGGGATAATTTAGAGCTATAGCACTTATATTTTTTTAAATTAGAAAATAAATTAATCTATGAACATCTCAAATAATTCCGATCCCTCAGGTTCTCTCAAAGCATCGGATCTTTAAGGCAGTTGCCCAGTTTAAAAACCGAAAACTTAATTAGCTCTATTTCTAGCATGACGAC